>JANHFX010025512.1:114057-149531 GCA_027560015.1 Chloroceryle amazona
CAGGGGGGGTGGAGGAGGCGGACGAACAACGCAGGGGAGGACCTGCGGGCCACAAACATACGCACAAACACACAGAGAGAAGGGGAGGGGAATAAAACACAAAAAGAAATAAAATATAAAAACAAAAACAAACAAATAAAAAACAAACGTGACAAAACACGGACAAAGAGACGAAAAAGTTGAGCTGGGATGCGAGGCAAGGCCGCCCCCCACCCTCCCTCCGCTTCTTCCCGCCCCTCCCGGGCGTCTGCCCCAACGGGGCATCCCCGCCTGAGGGGCGGCCGACTGCACATATCTGCCCACCCGCGGCTCTGAGGGGGCCGCCGCTGTCCCTTGGGTGAGAAACACCCGCTAAAACTCATCTCCCTCGGGTTTGGTAAGATTTTGGCACTCCGGGGAGGGAGCCCCTTGGTGCGAGACGTGCCGCAAAGCGGGCGCTTGCCGTCAGCGAGCTCAAGCCTCGACACCGGGTTGCGTTGTGCTAAAGGAAAGGTTTTGCTCCACGCGAGGTAAATTATTTCAGATGTCATGTGAAAAGGGTGAAGTCCTTTGGGGGATTTGGTTTAGCGGTTCCCTCATCGACTTCATACGGGCACGCAGCCTGAAACGTATCTCGCGTGGGCAGGAGGTGGAGGGGGGGACTCGGCATCGCCGTGTAGTGGGAAGCAGGTCAGCGAACCATGTCACGGACACAGGGAAGGAGCAAAGCTCGGTGCGGTGCTATTTTATTGACTGAATCAGGAGAAACGCGGCAAATTAGGTTCGTGGGTAGTATTTTACATCAAGCTGCACCCGGTCGAGGAAGAGCTTCTACTGATTGCAAGGAAATAGGATTAGATACATGGGAAGTAACTCCCAATTCAAAAAGGATACTGTAAATAACTAATGGTTATCAGGGTCTTGTTCCAGTCAGATTTTTAAACAAAACTTGGAAATCAGAACCCCTAAACTGGTAAAATAACTATCAGGCAAACGTGGAGGTCAGGTATGTGCAGTACCTCAGTAAAAACAGAGGGAATATGAACACAGACATATAATAGGTTAAAATACAGGACAATGCATTTAAACATGAGCCTTTCCCCTTGATACATTTGATCTGAAAGTCATAATGATTAATCTCCCATATTGTCCCAAATACCGAAATGTTATCATGCAAAATCCATCAAAATAAAAGAATAACAGCACAAGAAAAACACCAAACTTAAAAAGCAATCTGTTTCTAAATAAACCCACATTTTGACATAACATAGCACACGACATAGCTGTACAATATTTCTTACTAAACACAACATGAACACTTTAGAAAAAGACACAGACCAAAAAGAATAAAGTGGGTTTAACATTTAAATCCCCCAAAGCTGGTTCTGCGAAGTTTCTTTCCACTTTGGCCAGAAGTTTTTCACATGGTAAGCCCTTGGATGTTACCTCCCTGGCATATGCAGATCTTATAAATTGCTAACTATAATCTGAGCAGAAAGCTCTGAAATCTGTTGGAGGCAAAGCCTGGGAACCGAGGATAATACCTGTGTACCTGTGCTCAGGGATGCTCAAGTGACTGCTCACCTGAAGGAGAAGCCAGCCTTGGTAGAGAGCCTATCCTTCCTGGCATGAGCTGCAGTCTGTGCAGTGTGCAGACCGAGCACAGAAGTTGTGAGCCCTGTGTGTGTTTTGTTAGGATCAGCAGTGGAGTTGTCTGGGTCTCGTTCTTTCTGACAACCCTCCAGACAGAGAAGTTCCTCCTCTAGGAATGCTGCTTTTAAGGAATCCACAGCCCACTTCACACTCCCTGACCCTTTTTAGGGTGCCAAGGCTAAAACCTTCTCATTGTGTTAACTACTTTGAGGAGCTGGAGAGAAACAACAAAAAAGGAAGTGTGTGCAAGTGGATGAGAGCTGCTTTCCCTGCCACAGACCCTGATTCAGCTCTAACTCTGATGTGCTCTTGAAGGAGCAAAGTCTACTCTGCATCATCCCCTTTGTTGCAATGGACCCTGACATGTAATAGTTTAAATCGGGACTGTGATTTGCTATGCATTTCTAATAGTGTGTAGTCAGAGCCTGAATTCCAGTGTAATAATGAGTGAAATGGAAAGTGTTAAAGCTATGTCTTCCTATAGACCCATACAGTTTTTCAGTGTACTGTGTAACTGGAGGATATATTTTTCCAGCCATTGAGACAAACTGGATTAAAAAAATTGTTTCAAGCCTCTGACCCAATGCTCTCCCTGTGTTTTGGTCAGACAACACGCTTGGCATATCTATACATGATGACTATAGTCTAGACATAAAGACCAGGGGCAGAATGAGCTGATTTTGGAATTGTAACTCTAAAAGCAAAATGTCAGTGGTTTTGTCAGCCCACATCAGAAACTTTCTGCCATTTCCACATGGTTGCAGGTTGGTTTTTTTTTGGTGTGGGCTTTCCCCATCATGCATTATTGCAGTTTTAGCAAGGAGAAAAGAAAAATTATGAAAACAAAACAAAAACCTCTTTAATGAAAACTTTGGATTTTAATCAACTGCACCATTGCAGAGTGCACAGGAGAAGTTCCTGTGGGTTTTCACGGTCATTACACACACTTCCAGCAGTGCATGAGCTGACCTTTGCAAGGGAAGGTTCTCTAGGAATTGTGCATACTAATGATGTTACAGAGGGCTGGGCTGCTGGGAAGGGCCCTGGCACATACCACCATGCTCCCTGGAAAATTCCCTTCTGGACATGCAATACTGGGGCGGATGCAACAGATTTTACAAGCTGCTGGATGGAAGGTGTGCTGACAACATCCAGTTAAAATGCCTGGGGAGCAAAGTGATACTTCCCTTTTTAACCTGTCAGCAAGTGTGTTTGTAAAATAAGGGTGTCTTGAGTTGTGGATCCTTTTAGAGGATTGCCTCCTTTCCTCTGCTTGGACAGAAACCCAAAAATTAAATCTGACCTTTTCACAAAAAAAACAAGCCAAGAGAGACAAAAGATACAAGCTCGTATCCTTCTCAGACAAGTATCTCATTGAATTTACTGCGACTGCAGGTCCAAGTAAAACAAGCAGGATTCGGGCCGTAAACTTTCATTCCAGCTGCCAGAGCAAAATTTCTAATTGATTAGTACAAAATGAATTCACAGCAATGCTGGGTTGCTATGGAACCTGAGCAAGTAGGCCAAGTCACTTTGCGGTATGTGCTGTTTCTCCTTCAAAAATACAAAACAGAAGGACTAGATAACACATTCATTATGCACACTCTTGCAATTTTGAAGCTAACTCAAAGAAAAACAAAACGGATTCCAAGTATGGGCCCCTTGGCATCAATTTGTAACGATCTTTTCTATCTGCATGCAGTGAACAGTCAAAATTATGTTCTTTGGACTTGAGGCAGGAATAATATAAGCTGAATGTCTCTGTATGAATGATACGTTACTTGCACATATTCAGCGGAAAACAGAATATAAACTTCTATTTTATCTATGTGCCGGTATTTCAGATTAAGATTAAAAAAAAATCAGGGGAAGATATTTTGCAGTCTGAGGTAGATTTATGAAAGTACTTACAAAACACAAACTTTAGAAGTAGGTTAACACAGGGAATCTGTTTCCCAACTTAACCAAGGAACTCTGAAAATTCAGGCAACCACTTTAAATTTAGAGAAGAGACAGACCAGAGCAGACTCTAAATATTTAGGGGAAAGTAAAACAAACAATAAGCACGCCTTCACTTTATGCTACACATTTGTCTGTAATATTTCAGAATAATGCGTGTATCTAGAATTACTTTGTCTCTTGCAGGATTTGACCTTTGGATTTAAAATCTGATTTAAAATGGGTGTATTCATGCCAGTGTGACTATAAGGGCTGCCGGGAATTCATAACACTTTTAAAAGAAATAAATATACTTTTAAGTGAAGTAAATTATTTCATAGGTAGTGGATTATATTCATATGTTTACAATTTGTCCCCAAAAGTGTGAAAAACTGTGGATTTACAAATGCTGACTTTTCAAAGAACTGATAGCACAAGGCAACGGGATTTACTAGTGTTCAATATACCAAGAATGGTATTATCTACAATCAATAAATTATTACTATCAGCTTTTCCCCCACAGTGCATTCTTCTGTCAAGCTTCAACCGAGAATCTTTAAGAGCTTTACAAGCATTGAGTATGTACACTTTGAGATACGATTATCATATCTGTCAGGATCTATTATCAGATTGGTGGACAAAATTTGATTGTCTGGAGAGAAGATTTACACTGCTGACGGGTAAGGAAACTGAGGCACAGATAAGCAAAGTGGTTTGATTCAAAATTATATTGTTTCCTCTATCTGCATAGTGTATCTCTAGCCACCAAAATAGACTAAAAGGCTCTTTGCCACATGGAAAATATTTTAAATTAGCAGAATTCCCACCATAAAGAAAGGATGGGGAGTGGGCAGAAGTACTGTCATCACAATTACCTCAGCACAGCAACTACAGTTGTTATCACATAAGAACTTTTACATTAAGTCATAGCACTGAAAATGTTTAGCCTTTATACAGCCTTAAAACAGGAACATTTGTAAGAACCATACTGGTGCACCAGTAATGGTAAGCACAATTACAAACAGAAGACATCACAATACAGCCCTGGCCTTTGAAATGTAGGGCACTGGTATGCACTGTGGGCTCATAGCGAGGCTGTGTAAATGATAATGGAGTGTATTCTGTAGTGTGCTAGCTGGGTGTATTAGCCTGGAGAAATAAAGAGAGTGTAAACAGATGCACTTTTTTTTTTTTTTTTTTTTTTTTGTCTTCCCTTCACTTTGCACAGTGGTTTTGAGTGATTTTTATTGACATCGAAACTAAATCTTATTGATCCGTATTAAAGCTGTAGTTAGTCTTGTGCTGGAGAAAACCATGACCTGCTTACACAACGGACAATGGAAACACTTAGGACCCCTGTCAGGTAAAACAAACAAATAAATAAATAAATATTTCTAAAACTCGGGCTATTTCTTCCCACACCACACATATCTAATTGATTAAAACCTCACAAGCATTCATCACAAGAAAGACATGGACCTGCTGGAGTGGGTCCAGAGGAGGCCACAAAAATGATGCAAGGGCTGGAACCCCTCTGCTGTGAGGCCAGACTGAGAGAGTTGGGGTTGTTCAGCCTGAAGAAGAGAAGGTTCTGGGGAGACCTTCTTGTGGCCTTTCAATACTTAAAGGGGGTCTATAAGAAAGATGGGGACAATCTTTTTAGCAGGGCCTGTTGCAACAGGACAAGGGGTGATGGGTTTAAACTAAAAGAGGGAGATTTAGACCAAAGAGAAGGAAGAAGTGTTTTATGATGAGAGTGGTGAGACACTGGCACAGTGATTCTGGCACAGTTTGCCCAGAGAGGTGGTCGATGCCCCATCCTTGGAAACATTCCAGGTGAGGTTGGCTGGGGCTCTGAGCAACCCGCTCTAGTTGTAGGTGTCCCTGCTGCCTGCAGAGGGGTTGGACTAGGTGACCTTTAACTGTCCCTTCCAACCCAAACCATTCTATGATTCTATGAAGCAGTACTGCAGAGCTATAAAGAGCTATATTTGAAAAGTGGCAAACAGACTGGGTGCCAAGACATTCCATCCACCTCTGAGATGGACTGCTGGCCACACATGGGACAAGGTGGGAAGGTCAATGCCCTGCCTACCTGTTTAGTTCCCTGCAGAATATAAAAGAGTGATTTGCTTCACTACTATTTCATGGCATCGGAGATCCTGCTGGGTTGAGGAGGGGAGTGGGAGAATACCTGGCATTTTGCTTTTCAAGGTGAAGGGGAACATATTATTTGAAGGCAAACCATGATTATCACTTGGTAGAAGTCTGTTTTATTATCCAGAAGCCTTGCTCCATCAGAGACAGAGAAAGAAAGGAGTTTTCCTAAGAGAAACTCTCATGGCAGCATATCATGCTTTCCCTGTGGACAGCATAAAACAGCTCTGGAAAAAGCACAAGCTGAACTGGCTGTCTGGCAACACGTCAGTGAATCATAGGAGTAAGGAATTGTTGCACAGATTTATTGCTGTTCCTTAACAATAGGTGGTCACAACATTCTTAGTTCAACAGGGAATATATATCTTGTGTTTAGAATTGATTAAAAAGCAGTCTTGGAAAACTACACTTAGTTATTTATATTTCCTGAATTTCCACCTGCACTTATGTTTATTTTATTTAATTTAATTTTGTGTATTTGATTTATAACTATGGAGCCAGAGGGGAAAATAAATGAAATAAAGGAGACAAATAAATATCATCTTAACAAGAAAAACCTGGGCAGCTGCCATGTCACCAAAATTAAGAAATGAGTAGTTGGGCCTCAAAATTGAGAAATAATCACATGCCCTGTATGAAGACTGGCATATTGGAAAAAAAAGGGCCATGTAAGGTTAAGAAGGAATGAATAAATTCACTTGGGCTGAAGTGGAGTATGAAGAACATATGTTACATAGACTGGCTTCTGGCTGATTTCTGTTACTCTTCCAAATTGTGATTTTCCCCTCTCCTTTGCTGTGAAGATATGCAATGATTTTCTTTATCCATTTGCCAGGATGATGTATTTTCTATCAAGGAAGTCCCAAAGTCACTGTAAGCAGGAACTCAGGAGCATTCTTGTTCATACAGGGCAGACCTGGGTCAGACCTTCCTTTGGGTGGAAGGTGGCTCTGAGAGACAATGCGATGCTGGGATATATAAAAGCATCACAACTGTCTGCCTGTCTTGTCTGCCTCTGTCTCAGAACAGATCATGGACTGAGCATTTGAGCCTTATGCAATTATTCCCCAAATGAAGCAGAAGGTAGAAAGGGACAAAAAATAGCCCAGACGTCAGATCTCCTTTCCCCCAGCTCCTGAGGTTACTACCTGACCCAAAACAGCAGAAAACAATTATCCATTGAGCAAGATGGAGAGGAGCAGGGAGGAAATTGTTCCCTTCTGAAATGCAGTTCCTCTGGGGCTTGGGGTGCTCCCGAGCAGCGCAGCCACAGTGGCATTTTTTTTTCCAACACAAGAAAATAATACGGCAGATTTTCAGAAAATTACACGGGCAATTGCCTGAGCCGGATACTCAGCTTGTTCATTTGTAAGCACAACAGTAGAAACAGATTGTGTGAGTTAGATACATGATTTTCTGAAACATCAGTCTCCAAGGCAGAGATTGTGCTGTTATTCAAAAGCGCAAACAGGTAATGTAATTTCTAAATATATGGGAGATTGCTTCCAAAATCAAAGAAAGAAGGATCAAGAAAGAAAGACTGTCTTCTGATAGAGACAGTGTAAACAATCCTAATCACTGCAGAATATTTATATCGTTCCTTGTGAAATATTTACGCAAGTAATTCACATCATCTAAAGTTTTACGGGAAATGCATGCCCCTAATTACAGATCAGCATTACAAAGGCTTGTGAAACTTTACTCAAACCCAACTTGTAAAAGAATAGTGTAATCAGTAGGAAGGCTGATGAGCTGCCCGTGAAATGGCTTCTCTCAATCTGACACTAATGCTCTATCTGATCCAGAACACCCAATATAAAGCATGAAGTTCTCTGCAGATGATTACATGCAAATACCCTAAAAGGTCCATTTTCCTTTATTTGAACATCAAACTGTGGGCTTTGTAGAAATTGCTTTCTCTAAGCCTAATGTTAACAAAAAGGTTTACACTAGCCTTGCAAAACTTTTCCTGATATGCTTGTTCAAAGTAAAGCATCCTTTCATATTCCTGTTACCTTTAGCAGGGAAGAGTTACTATGCATGAGCCATCATAAGACTTTTTTCACCTGCCCCAGCAAATAACAGTTGCACAAATATCTTTCAGGATGGTTAGCACTAATTTTCTAAAATTGACATCTGAAGTAATGCCAGAGAATTCAAAATTGCAGAATGCTAGAAATCAACCAAAAGTGCATGATATTAGAGCCCATCTACAAGGGAGCAAACCAAATTAGTTCCATAGCCAAAGCACCAAAAAACTCCAGCAGTTCAGCTCATGATCAGCGATATACTTTGGGACCTTCCTGGATGGTAGGGATGGGTTTTATATACATTGTATGTAAAACATTACATGGTGAGGCAAATTATGCTGTTAAAGAATAAAACATGCTTTTCCCTCTGTTAACTAAACGATCACAAATTAGCATTTATTGAAAGGAATGAAGGTTGGAGTTGTTAAGAGAAATCATAGAATCATATAATAATTTGGGTTGGAAGGGATCTTTAAAGGTCTGCGAGTCCAACCCCCTGGCAGGGAGAAGGGACATCTGCAACTAGAGCAGGTTGTTCAGAGCCCCATCCAACCTTGCCTGGAATGTTTTCAGGGATGGAGCATCTACCATATCTCTGGGCAGCCTGGGCCAGTGTTTCACCAACCTTATTGTAAAATATATCTTCCTTCTATTTAGCCTGAATCTCCCCTCTTTTAGTTTAAAACCAACACCCCTTGTCCTGTTGCAACAGGCTCTGCTAAGAAGACTATCCCCATCTTTCTTATAGGCCCCCTTTAAGTACTCCAGGACCTGTCTGAGAAAATGAAAGGGTAATGTGACATAGTCATGCATCATAGTCACTATATGGTTTTCCTGCAGTCAGGGGAAGTGCAGCCTTATCTTCCAGAGGCCACTTATCCTATCTGCGATTCGAGTTGAGTGTCTTATTTCTCTTCATCGATTATATAAGGAGCCTTGGGTGATCCTAACTCAGGTGCATAAGAGAAAGTGGCATGAACTTAATGTGTAGAACCTGCTGAAGATAAGGCAAATCGCACTGAGACATTTTTGGCAATTCTATTTCAGTTTGCTCTTTAATTCCTACTGCCCCATCATAAGTGCAGACTTAACATTTCCCTTCCATGCTCACAGAGAAAGGTGCTGTATGGTAGCATATATAAGCAGCTGGAGATAAAAGTTGCAATGAAGAAAAACTTTGAAGCAATGATATTTTATGCTTCTCTTGGGAACACACATAGCCTCACTCAGTAAGTACAGTCCAAGGAAAACATATGGCTGCAGATCTCTGGAGCGTGACAAAGGGGTAGCAAAGTTATACTGCAATGAGAATCCAACCTATCTAACCCTAAGCTCTCTGGGGAGGAAATCTGGGGTGAGAGAAATGTTGTCTGAATAAAGAGATTATATCTCTTTATCTCTTCCTATTTTGGTTAAAGTTACCTATTTTTTTTTTTTTTTTTTTTTCCCTTTCGATTTCTGTACTGCATAAAACTTACTGTTTAGCTTCTTATACTTACTGAGACAATTCCCTCCTGATCCCTCTCTATCTTCCATTAGGCCTGGGTGCTTGCATCCCTAAAATTGTGTGGAAGTCATTTTTCCAGTGACTGATACTTCTTATACTCTAGCCAATCTCCCTTAATTTTGGGAAGACCTTTTTTACCAGTGCATGATTTCAAACAAAGCAAACAGCTTCCCTTCAACACATAACAGTCATGGCTCAGAAGATCATTCCCTTTCTTCAGCAGAGAAAAGAGATAAAGGCAATCTAGTTCTAAGAGACTTTTCTTAGATGGACTTCTAAAGGGATCTGATTAAGAAGAAAGGTTATATTCCATAGCAGTTCCTTTCTGTGAGCTAGCCCTGTGGCTCTGGACTTGAAGACAGTAGAAAGTGTGAGCCTCCTGCAGAGCAGTGAGCGGGATGGCTGCAGCAGAATGATGCAGAGACTCAGCTCATGTGCTCTAGACACAAGCAGCAGGGCATGGTGCCATGCCAAAGAGGCTGCACCTCTTCACAGCACTGTGATGCAGATGTGCCAGCCTGCTGGACCCTTAAGTCTGTCTCTCTGCATCCAGGCTGATGGTGACTGTCATTTCTTCCCTTTGAGAAAGACTTGCTGTGTAACCTGAGGAAGAACTCTTCAAACATGTCTAGTCTGATCTTATGCATTGAGCTCTCATTTGACATCCACCTCATGCTCCCCCAGGAATGCATTTGAATGTTGCACATACACTGTACTTGGCACAGCTTATTAAAAAATCAGACCTACTGTGCATCTTCCACCAATTTTCATTGTGTTTGTCCATTCTGCAGGCTTTTTGAGACATGTCCTGGTTTTCCTCGTGTGCACGTGAAGCTAGTAAAACAGCAGGACTTTGATCTTGTGTTTGGCCATTAGGTGTTCTTGCAGTGCAAGCTGTAAGAGTAGGGAAGTTGTTTGTGCTCGAGTAGATGTAATTCTTGTGGAGGAGAGCTGTTCACAATGTTCTGTAGGCAGTGAGAGTCTGATAGAGAAATGTTGCTACAAACCGAAGGCAGGACAAGTGCTGTGTTTCCAAGGAGGCTGAAGTGACGACCACATGCTTACCGAAAAAACTACAATGAAGATGTGCAACCCTTATTGCTCTAACCCAAAGTTTCCTCTTAAAAGCCTGCACTTCAGCTTTGTTTTCCCAGAAAACTTCCTGAATTCTTGCTATGTCAAAGAGCCAAAATACCTAATGCTTCTGTTGGTGATACTCTTCTCTTCTGAGAAAGTTTGCCAGTCAGTGGTATTGCCCAAGAAGATAATGCAGGAATATGACAGTATTATGCCAGAAAATAAAGGTGTTGGACTGAAAATTCTGGTTTTAAATTTCTTTCAGACCAAGAGCAACATTAGTGAGTAAAGAGAAACAGTCATTTGCAAGAAAACTGAGCTGGTAGATACAAAGTTTCAAGTTATTGAATGGCATTTCCAGCCCTAAAATGGAAACAATTTTTTCTCCCCTTGAATGGCTGTATGTCTTCCGGCAGACAACAAACTAATTTGCAAATGCAATAGAAAGACTTCAGAAAATTTCAGACATCATCTATGTTATTGTTTTTTTCTCCAAAGCATCGATTAAGATTTTTAAAGCTGTCATTTGAATACCTTAATCATTGCTTTGCTGACTTCTCTACAAGAAAAAAAACAACAAACCCCTTCCCTTTTATTCAGTTCCCCACTCAATGAAAAACCTGAAATTCTTCAAGGCATGGTACGAGGAGGAAAGTTCCCAAATAAGAGAGATTTTCTGGATAGAGGGAAGACAATGCTAATTCAAAACATAAAAGGAAGATGAGTATTACTTGTAAAAAAAATAAAATCCCCATAGTTTGGAGAAGGATTCACAGCAGTGTGGGCTATAAGGAGTAGAGCTAAATACAGGGAAAAATATACTCATGGTCTTGTTCGCTTAAGTCTCTCTGTCTCTCCTTCCCTCAGCCTGTCTCTTTTTCTGAGGGATAGTTGAAGGAACTTGTTGTCTTCAAGAAAAAGCTGGTTTAGAAATTATCAGAAAATAGTTCAGTGCTTGGAAATACGACACTTGAACCCATGTAAAAATGTTCTACAAGTTTTGCCAGAGAAAAAGAAGCTACTGGTCCACCTGATCTACCATCCTTTCCCCACTACTGGATAATTCCAGCCATGCAGTGCTCCTATAAAACGCTTAATTGCACCCTATGGCATAAGGAGGAATCTCTTTCTAATACTACATGGTAATCAAAGTTATGCAATGCAGCAAGATGACTAATAGCCTTTATTATTTTTCCTGACTGTTGAAAGAGTATGTGCTATATGTACAACTGATAGGTCATTATTTTTCTTGGTCAAAAGAGTTTTCCCCAGAACTAACATGTAACAGGTAGTTTCACATATGATGAAATATTCCGTGCTTTCCTTTTTAAGATGTAATGGTTCTGATCATGATAAAATGCTAGTGGGAGCAGAGGATCCTTATATTTTAGATGACAAACAGCCCTTGGTGGTTACCTTGTCCACCTCTGAGGCAGGTATTCACTATAGCATAGAAGTCCCTTCTGTAACAAGTCCAATTTTAAATTTCTGATCAATTAGTCTGAGCACCCTGTTCCAGAGTCCTAGAGGTCTAACGACACCCAGTCTCAGATGTGCTTATGTTCTTCTGCACTCCACACTTTTGAGCAGTCTGATGAACAGACTAAGTAACACAGAGGTCTCTTTTATCTATAATTTTGATGATTACCTGCCTGACCTCTTTGACAGGTTTGACCTTCTCCACATTGTTCAATACTTTATACAGTTATTTTCTTTCTTACAGTTCTTTGCAAACTAAAGGCCCTGATCGGCAAGCACCATGCAGACCCAGCTGCCTTTCATCAGGTTGCTACGCAGTCCACGTATGTGTCAGCCAAATGACTAGAGTGAAGAAGCTCTTACTAAACAGCCCTCTAGGCACTTCTGCAGACGTTACAGTGGTTCCATCATGCTTTAATGAGCAGCTCTGGCTTGAATTTTCTCCTAATTTTTACCTTTTGGCTATCTCTGCACACATTCATTTGAGCTATGTTTTCCCAATACTCTTTTAAATTTTGAGTGCACAGCACCTGCATGCAGAGAGAAGAGGCTCTTTTTCCTCCTGGACAATTTATGAGGGATGATTTTCATTGAAAAAAAAAACCAATACAAAAACAAACCCCACAACAAAAATTAAAATAAATAAGTAAATAAATCTACCTAAAAAAATGAAAGCCACAACCAACCAAACAAAAACCAAACCAACCCAAACCATAAAAACCCACCCCAGGTTAATCTAAACCCCAGTTTTCCACACAGCTGTATTATAATTCTCATGGGAGAATTACATGCAAATCATCTTGTACATATGAAACTTCCCATCAGTATTACAGTGTTTTTTTGTCCTATATGCAGAAAAAGACAGTTTCCATGTTATTTCCCTGGGCTGTTTCCTCATCTTACAACATCCTTCCTTCCTGATATCACACCCTGTGTAGTGACCCTATTAGGGAATTTAGTTGTATAAACTGAGCTCCTACTTGAACTCCTAAAGTGTCCCTTTATCACAGTCTTAAAAAGCAACTTGGAAAATTAATTTAGCAAACAGTTCTGAAACATTTAACAGAATTACCTGGAAAGATTCAAAGGCTGACTGGAAAGAAGTGCTAAAAAGGATTTGGAAAAATTTAAGCAAGCATAACAGCTACTGCTTATCATCGAGAAGAAAGATAAAATAAGCAGGGATTTTTGTGTTACGATAATTACCCAGACCTTCAATTTCCTCACTTAGTATATTTATTTAGGCACTGTAATTAAGCCATTTAATTGCTCAGTATTCTCCAAGAACTGACCTTGATGTGTAATGTAAAAGGATATTAGAAAAAGATAAGAAAGAATAACTAGAATGACCTTGAAAAGTCTCGAAGTGGCAAAAGCTACTTGGTTCTGTATATCACAAGATCACAGGATGTCAGGGGTTGGAAGGGTCCCTGGAGATCTTTGAGTCCAACCCCCTGCCAAGCAGGACCATATAATCTAGCACAGGTCACACAGGAACGCATCCAGGTGGGTCTTGAAAACCTCCAGAGAAGGAGACTCCACAACCTCTCTGGGGAGCCCATTCCAGTGCTCTGTGACCCTTACAGTAAAGAAGTTCCTCCTCATGTTAAGGTGGAACCTCTTGTGCTCCAGCTTACATCCATTCCCCCTTGTCCTATCACAGGGCACGAGTGAGAAGAGGCTGTCCCTTTCCTCTTGACACTCAGCCCTCAGATATTTATAAACATTTATCAAATCCCCCCTCGGTCTTCTCTTCTCCAGACTAAAGAGCCCCAGGTCTCAGCCTTTCCTCATAAGGCATGTGTTCCAGTCCCTTCATCATCCTTGTAGCCCTCTGTTGGACTCTCTCGAGTAGATCCTTGTCCCTCTTGAGCTGAGGAGCCCAGAACTGGACACAATACTCCAGGTGAGGTCTCACCAGTGCAGAGTAGAGGAGGAGCAGAACCTCCCTTGATCTGCTGGACATGCTCTTCTCAATCCACCTCTGGGCCCACCTCCCCAGCTTGTCCAGGTCCCTCTGGATGATATCCTGCCCCTCTGGAATATTGACAGCACCACTCAGTTTGGTATCATCTGTAGACTTGCTGATGGTGCCCTCAATCCCACTGTCTATGTCATTGATAAAAATATTAAACAGTACAGGTCCCAGTACAGACCCCTGAGGGACACCACCTGTCACTGTTCTCCATCTGGACTTTGAGCCATTGACCACGACCCTCTGGATGCAACCATCCAGCCAATTCCTTATCCACTGAACAGTCCACCCATCAAATCCGTATTGCTCCAGCTTGACGAGTTGGATGTTGTGGGGGATTGTGTCAAAGGCCTTGCAGAAGTCCAGATAGATCACATCCATAGGTTGTCTCTTGCCCACTGATGTAGTCACTTTATCATAGAAAGTGTTGTCAGGCAGGATTTGCCTCTAGTAAAGCCATCCCTGTCCTCCATGTGCCTCATCAGACTTTCTCCCATACAGCCTTAATAGAAGCCATGGAGTTCTTATGAGTTGATCTCTGCTTTCTGCTTTCTCCATTCACACCTCCAACAGAAAGAAAATGACCAAATAAAGCATATTTGTAATGATTTGAGAGCAGACTGCATACAAGTGGAAAGAGTCCTATGCAGATCAATTGTCAATGACTCTCGGGGGAACCACGCTTGATGAAGAGTCAACACACAAAATATTCAGGTGGGATGAGGTACATTGCAACTTGAGAGGGCACAGGGAGGGCATGTTTCACACACTGCTGTATATCACAAGTCTGGCCCAGGCATGTAATTTACAAATATATACATCTATGTTCTGTTTGCATAAATGTATCAGCTTTTGTCTAGATGCCTGTGTCAATGCCATGCTGAATTCAGCAGTTTGTAAACATGTCTGTAATCTTCTCTTCATCAACCAAGCTTCGAACATGCTTTGAAGACTGAAGCCTGATTTACCTGCTTTCTCTACAGCTCCATCAGGTGACATTCCTCTAAGCCCTTTCCCTGTTCTGGTTTGTACACTCATCCCATGCCAAGCTTCTTATTCTCCTGATGCCAGGGTAAGCATCTGCAATGCCCAAGGTCATCATCTTACCGTTCCTGAGAAGTGGCCTGAGATTAACACTCCTTCAGGCTTCTACAAACACAGCACTCATTTCGTGGCAGTTTCCCAACAAATGATGGGTCAAATCGTCAGTCTTGGAAACAGGCTTCTTTAAGGGAAGATGAAGAATGCATTCAACAAATTGCACATGTGCTCCAGTTACCTGCCATAGCTCCCAGAGGGAACAAATATTAAATGCTGAGGAGGAGTAGAAGCAGCTACAGGAAAAGTTTGCTTTGTTGAGCATTAATAAAACTAATGGGGTATGTTTATGTAGCACCTTTCATTCCAAATGATCAAGTGCCTTGCTAGCCTTAATCATTTCACCCATCACTGAACTGCAGACACCTCTGGGGTGGAACATTAACAGCTGCTTGGTAGAGCACATCAGCAAAACAGAGCAATTTAATGGAGGAGAAACACCCCATCCTACTGCAGGTGCAAAGGGAATTTAGTTAAGTGGAATGTAATTATCCAAAGCGGTGGTACATAGGAAAGAGGGAGACATTCCCCTTAATCGTCTAATATGGGGCTACAGCTGCTTTTCCAGCCCCTCCGTTGCTGGGGAATCAGCATTGCTGCCTGGTACCAGGTTTTCAATTTAATTTTCATCCTAAATCTCCCAAAAGAAAAAAATATCTTTGAGATTTTTTGTGGATTTCCAGATTCACATTTTTTCAGCTGAGGGATACCATTTGCCTGTTTCAAACACCTAAGCCAAACTAGAACCAATGAAGAATTTGACTATAGGTGGAGTCTCAGTACATCCATGTTCCTTGCAAGCAGGACAAGGCTCTGTTGACTATAAAATCTACACATTATATAAGAAGAAATCATTGTCCTAAAATTATTTGTGGCAGGGTGGCTTGATCTAAATTGTAATCATGGTTTAAACCAGCAAACAGAGAATCTTGATTTAAATAATCAGTTTTAATCTTGTTTTGCATGTGTGCTTTTCAGATATTTTCTTTTAAAACTGGTTGATTCTCCCTGATTGGTATAATTTGCTGCTTCTTTATGCTAAATCAAAGAATATCCTATATCTCTACATATTTATTTCAGCAATTATATAGTTTAGCATGCATTTATTCATATTCCTACTTTTTACTTTTTTTTTATGAAGGGAAAATGGTGAAAAACAAATTTCTTATTCAGTAGATGATTGCTGGATTTTTTGGGGGGCAAGGGGGGTGGGTGTGTGTTTTTCATTTATTTGGAATTCACATCAAACTGCATTTAAATGGAAACTGGAATTCAGTCATCTTTTCACCCCCCTCCAAAACCGAGTGCGGTAAAAGAACCTGCTGGAGATACATTAGGAAAATAAGTCTTGCACAGAAAATGAGCTGGCATTAACAAAGACAGAGTTATCTGTCTCTGGGGAAGTGGAACAGAGGTGCATTTCTGAGAGCTCAGCAATGCTTCTTCCTCACTGGCAACACTGGCTAAATAGCTCCCAGGTGGTTTTGTTACCCCATCCTCAAACACTGGCCCTTATTTGACCCAAATCAGGAAGATTTTCTGTTTGATGGGATTTCTGCTGATCTACCCTGGGTTGAACTCATCTCTCCGTGGGATGGCAGTGGTCCCATGGGAGCTGTGAGATCATAGCTCTGTGTGCTGATACTCTTGTCCTTGATGAAAACTTTAAATCACACACTTTTGGGGGGTAAATCAGAGTTGAAGTCCATGACCAGTGGTACTGTTATGACCATGGGAATGGAGAAGCCCTGAAAGGACATGTGAACAGGTACGCAGGCTGGCAACCTCTTAAAACATTTGTCTCCCCAGAATGTGTCCTGGGTGTTGCTATAATGCATATTGTCTCTGTTTTTATTCATGAACATTTCCCCTCCTGTCCTTTTCAAGCTCTGGTGGATTTCTGACTTCTGTACATGCTCATTGAGCTGATCTACTTGAATGAGTTGATGTGAAAAAAATCTCCCTTCCCAATTGCAGAAGAAGCAGCTGTTGTCGGTACCTGATCTGGCATCTTCATAGACTAAGTCTAGGTGCTCACCCAGGAACCACAGCCAATTCACTACTTAGACTTCCCTGAAGACTTTGGCAGTTAAGACAGTTTCTTGGAAAAGATCTAAGAATGATTTACAAGGATTTGACATATTATTCTGTATTTAAGCCTTAGTTGAACCTGCCATAATTTCCCATTTTTTTTAAGCAGTGTATCTATCAAAAGAAAAAATGTGTATTTAACTTTAATTAATTAAACAAAGAAAAGTTTCTATTTCCCTTAGTATGAAATGTCCAAACCAGGGCAGAAATCAAAACACATGCTTCTGAATGCAGCAGAAAGACGTCATTTTGATGAAGTAGTTAGTTTCTGAGTTTGTCACCACCAAAGGTGGCTGTGGAAGCCCTGTGGCACTTTGGGGTGTCATTAAATACAGCATCAAGAAGAAGGCTGTGCTGGCTGATAGTTCGTGCTTCTTGGCCTGAAAAGGCTATGGAGGGAGTTGCAAGGGGGCAAAAAAGCCACCACCTGAGTGCTGCAGCAGTGGGGAGATGGCACGTTTTGGAGCCTTTTGTGCTCTTTTCAGCAAGTCCCCATGGCATCTGTGACCATTAGAGCACCTGGGAAGCTCTTGTGATCTCCAGGAGAGCTTTTGGTAGAATGACTGCATGGTTTACTTGCTGCTCTCAATCTCACAGTTGTTCAACTCAGTCCCATGGTTTCTAAATAAATGTAGCAACAACAAAAATCAGCTTTTTTTTTTTTTTCACCTCTCAATATATTCAGTGCATAATATTTTAAACACTTCAGCACTGAAAATTCACTTAATATGTTACCAGATAGAACAGGACTGTATCAGCTTTATCTACAGCTATCCATATGTTTGATTAGAAAGTATTTAGGTTCACAACTTAAAAGGGGGAGAAGAAAAAGAGAAATAACACCTTAATTTTGTAACAGGGAACTCATATAAAGAAAGAAAGACAAATGAAATTATACAGACAAGGTTAAGCACTGTCTGGAGCAGAGTCATGGGTTAAAATCTCTTGAAATGCAGTCCATTGCGAACCCAAAATCAGCCATTCTCTAAGTCATATAACATGTCTGCTCTCCAAATGTCTTTGTATAATTTAGATAAGTGGCAAAGACATATTCTTTGATTGGGCCATCACAATGTCTGTAAAATGTTTAATCTACATGATACACCAATTCCTATCTACACCAGATAGGAATTACTATTTTCACTTCATATCCATTATTTCAGAATGATCTGTGCTGGGATGGACAAAACAAAACAACATGCTGTAGAATATATAATTAAAGTTTGTAGGGGCAGTTCAAAGAAACACTGAAAACTTTCTAGAATTAGGACAGTGTTTAATTTTCAATCACTGTCCTTAATTGAATAAAATTGAATAAAATGGCATTTTTGCCTAAAAGTTAATCAAAAGCCTCTGAGAAATAAAGCAATGAGATTTTAATGAACAAATTCTCCTGGCAGAAGCTGTGCTTTCCTTTATTTGGAGCTCAATGCACACCTCTCAGCATGGGTAAAACGAAAATAACAGGCTCTTTCTGCTCACTTTGTTCTACTTCCTCTCCCTTTGTTCTGCTTGTGCTTGGAGATGTATCTTCCACAGAAACAAAGCAAAGCCAGGTACCTTGAGTGGCACTGGAGGAGACTGGACCAGATGTGGACTAACACTCTATGTGCTGGATCTCATAGGTGCAGTGGTCCAAGTGGGAATTCAGAAATACAGACCTGAGCATCTGGAAATACCAGACTGAGAAGAAAACCTTTCCTCTGTGCAGGAAATAGTGCTGCACCTCTTTGAAAGGCTGGGATCGCATATTGACATGGCCTGCCCATTACAGCTTGCTGTGGCCCTCTACACATCCAGGATGAAGCAGAAAAAGGGGAAAAGGCAAAAAGAAAACAGTATTTGGCTCCCTGGTCTGTGCTTAACCAGCAGGCTTAACTCTGCAGGGCAGAGGTCCTTTGGCTGAAGAGATACGTATCAGATCATTTTGAGCCCTCAGCCATCACCCTTACCTTGTTGGATTTGTTGTTGCCTCTAATCCTTTGCTTTTCTCGATGATGCTTCTCTTTTATCTATCCCAGAAGGACTCTATCCTTCGCTTCGGATGGAGCTTGTGTCTGGCCCTTAAAAGCAAAATCCTGCTCCAAATAACCATCAGGCTGTAGGTCTGTTGCACACTGATGTCCACATGAGCTCTAAGGGCTCTCAGTGACCGAAGCATAACCCACACTCCACGGCATTAGCCATTCCCCCTTGGCATTGCACATAAATCCCACCCTGAAAACAGGCTGGAAGCAAAGTATCGCTATCAGAAGAGCAATAGGTCTTATGCTGCTGAACCTAGCTGTGTTTCCCCTTGGGTGTTTCACACCATGAGGAGATATTTAAGGCAGTCAGAAATAGTGTAAAAAAATGCATAGATTTACTTCCAGAATACTTGGCAACTTGCCATCAATATTCATCAATGCAATTATTTTCCTTGAAAAATCTCCATGACACAGCCATTTAAAGTGACAAAGGAAAGGACAAAAATTAAGAGCTTAATTGAAATGAACAGTAAATTCTTACCAATTAATGTTGTTTTTACACGCTTTCTCACCTAATGTCCAGGCTATTACTGAGTTTCTAGAATTTGGGCCTTTTATTCCCACTTAATGGCTTCACCATCATCACAATAATAATAGTATGAAACCTATACACTAACCTACATTGAAGTGCAGTTCATTACAACAGAATAACATTGTGAAGGGATTTAATGTTAGCATCCTTTCAGACACAGATTACAGCAATACAGAAAATACATTCTCTATGGGATATACCATATGGGAATAAAAATAATAAAAAATGAAAATGGAAGGACTTCTTTTCAGCTAGAGGCAAAGAGGCCAGTCATAAGATAGCTTAGCCTTAGAAATCAGTGGGAATTTCTTCACCATGGAAATTAAGATGCTAATCACTAACACAGCAACCAAAGTGTTAAAATTGGATTCATCTTCTGTACCTTCACCTCTTAAATTGAAAGCACTGGTGCTGCTGGGTCTCTCTGTGGTCACTGGGGTGAACTAGGCACTACCAAGGGAACAATCATCTCTCAAGTGGGTTGAATCCTGCCTGGGATACAGTGACATCCTCATTTGAAAGGCTGTTTCACATCCAGTGGACAGGGGTGGTTGGTTGAATGTCAGGGAGATTAAGGTCTGTTGCCCTAAACCCCATCAATTTACTGTCCCATCAAGGTAGAACTTTCTCTGAGACTCTTGTGAAGAAGTGAGGTGATACTTCACCTTTTCACTTTCAAGAAGTGTCTCAGGACTAATATCCAAAAAGGACAAAAAGATAAGATGACAGAAAATCCAAAGAATCCATCATCAAGAATGTCAGTGGTTAGAAAGCTGGATCACAAGTCAGGAAGATGTAAAAGCCTTCAAGGGAGCTATTTTTCAGTGGAGAATGTAACATTTGAGGTGGTCATACAGCTGAAGTCTCCTTTTGAGGACTAATATTCTTCACAGGGATATTACTAGCTTCATGGTTGGTGAGCCTGAAGGCATGTTCCTTTCCCTGACCTTCAAATTTCAAGTGATCACCAAGTCTCTGAATATAAGGCAACTTCAGTTGGCTGCAATATCCAAGCAATCCCCATGAACTGCTAAAATGGGTAATTTCTTGCAAATCCTTCCTGGAAAGGAGAAGTGTAAGAGTTCTGAGGAGCTGAAACAGGTAAAGAGATTAGTGAAAATTCCCTTCTGGATCTGCTACTCCTTTTTGTAGTTCTTCACTAACTTCTGCAGTTGTTGATGGATCTGTAGTGGTAAGGGTTCTGGCTAATGTTTATTTCAAGCTGAAACATCTTGTTAATATTAAGGTTACAACTGATAGGAGGCAAGTGAAAGATGACAACCAGCAGATGCCTGATCTTGACCGGCTAATTCTAATTTATTCTTGTCTTCCGTACTCAAAAGGCATAAAGGAAGCTCAATAAAGTTTATCTCATAACAGATTCATTGGGTTGTTTTGGTTTGGGTTTGGTTTTTTTTTGGTGTGTGTGTGTTTTTTTGTTTGTTTGGGTTTTTTTTTAAATCTCCTTTCTGAGTTCTCTGGAGTATGAGTAATATTTTTGCTTACATGGTTTGATGAAGAAGCATGTCTGAAACACACACTCATTTACTGGAATTACTTTATAATTCACTGTTTAATTCAAAGAAAAAAAAAAAAAGAAGATAATGTTGGTGCAACCACAGTAACAATATTGACAATAGCATGTATGAAGCCTGAAAGGAAATTACTCGGCAAAAACATGGTAATAAAAAAGTTGCCATGGATTATCAGCTGGGGTATTAAATACTTTGTAATGTAAAGATTACACAGTAATTCTGGCACTTCTAATTGCACTGATGTATTGAATTGTATTTTGGGCCAGTGATTTGGGTCAACATGATTTGGGAAACAAGGAGGTGAGTACAAAGAACACTGAGTAAAAATCCTTCCACTGCAGAAGTTCAGAGCTATTTAGGAGAACCTTGCAAGGCCTCCTGGTAGCAAGTATACACAACATTAGGTCATCAGCTCTGGACACCAGAAAGGACCAAGAAGTACACATAGAAATAATTACCATTTTGCTAGTGCTCCCCTAGCTATTATAAAACAGCTCTGAAGAGAAAATATTTGGAAAAAGATGGTGAAATTTTGAGGCATGTGGCTTGATCATCAATACAGCCTTCTGCTTTAATAAGCCAAAATGTATACAAGAAACCTAGTGGCAAACAGTATGTTGCAATGTGCTTAATCAAGAGTACTGGGATTTATACCACTCTGGCATGCTGACTATTTTGCAAACCCAGATAGCTACCACCATATGTCTAGGACCTGATCTAACAATTCTGATGGCAAGAGGAGTATTCAAAGGCTTCAGTGAATTCTGTATCAGACACCACTGAATAAGTGAAAGTGTGCGTTAGATTTCTAAACTACCCAGGAGAAATAAAATGATATAATTTCTTTGGTGTTCCTTGTTTGAAAGACTTGTCTTTAATTACTTCCCACTGTAATGTACCCCTGTGTTTCTAACTATCTTCTATAAGCATTCAATTCTATGGAGTCCTAATTTCTTATTCAGCTTCTTAAGCACTCTTTCCAGCAGCAGTAATGGCTTAAGCAGTGTGGGAGCAGAAGGTGTGTCGGTTACTGCAAGAAATGCTCTTTAAATCATGTATTATGTCAATTAAAATGGCTAAGAGTATGGTCTGTGATGGTAGAGCAGGCAGAGCTATCGTGAGCTTTCCAGCTCTTGATTGCCAGTACACTTCAGTTTTAAAAATGCCTATGAGAATTTTCCAGAAAGAGTTTATTTGATAGGAAAGCAAAAGTTAACGGTAATGTATCCACTACCTTTCTGGTCAAGGTGGTAGGGCTCGGAGAGCAGGCTTGGATAGAGGGCTGGTTGTTTGCTTGACAGTGTTAAAGCTCATTTAAATGCATCCCAGAACAGTAGTGACTAAAAGAAAAATTATTCCTCTCTGTAGGATGTGGGTCCAGAAAAATAAAATGAATTGGTGCTGTTAATCTTGTCACCTCTAAGTGTCTGTTATTGCTATAGTCACCATATCATTTTTGGCACTGCCTGGTGATTTCAGAGGTGATGCCAAAGACAGATGGATCTGGAGATTAAAATGCTCGTCCTAAACAGAGGCGAGTAACAGATGCATGGGAGCTGATCATACCTACATCCACTTCATTGTTAAATGGGAGATTTCAGCTCAGCAATGTTATTCTCACATACACATGTACACATGGAATGCATGCAGAATTTCTTGCAGGATGATGTTTCCTACATATTTAATTGTGAAGATGAAAGGAAGGACCCAGCTCTACAGCACAGCACAGTTTGACAGCAACTGTCCTTCAGCCTGCAGCTTTCAGGGTGGTTAGATTTGTAATTTTTAGTTCATGTCTACTAATCTCTCAGTCTGCTAGATAAGAAAATCTGACATGTCAACAACAATTCTGTAAAAATTTCTTTACGTAATATATCAGAACTGAGCATCTCCAGCTCAGTTGAACTGTCTCGAGACATCTGATGTTGCTCATCTTGCCTGTGAGATCCTTCTGGCCTCTTGATACTGCCCACATTCTTCCTAAGAGGAGATGATGACAGAGAGAAACATCATCTCCACTCTGCACATGTACACAGCATTAATCACTGATGACTTGTCCTGCTAATGAAGAAAACCACTCCCCCTCTCTCCTGCTCCTTCACATATTTAACCAACTATGTGTCTTGGTGGGAATACTGGGCCATGGGAACAAAAATCCATATTGATGCTTACACATGAACACTGTCCACATCTGTCGGGGTACCCTAGGCAGCACAAAACCCTCGAGTGCTCAAATCTCAGTCTGAACAGTCCTGCATGAACCTGAAATCAAAGGAGGCTCAACAATGATACAAACTGTTGAAACTAGAGAAAGAGGAATGCTCAAGAGTGTGTACAATGCTCAAGCATGTACAGTCACTCTGACTTAGGCAATATCTAATATAGACCATTCTCAGCAGCTCTTTGTCTAGTTTACACTTTAAAACTTTTAGCACTGGAGTTGCTCGGACTCCTGTGACCATCCCTTCCAGTGCTTAACTGCTAAAAACTGTTTATGAGGCAAGGAAGATCTAGGTGACTTTGCTCAGCTCAGAGAAGAGATGGCTAAAGGGAGACCTAGCTGCTGTCTTTTAACTGTTTTAGATGTGTGGGATATACAAAGATGGAGTCAGACTACATACTCAGTGAGTGGATGAGAAGTCATGGACACAAGCTGTAGCAGTGCAAATTACGACTAGATCTTAGGAGAAGAGTTGGTGCCAACAAGCATCATCAGCACCAGAACCAGGACATAGAGGTTTTGGTCTCTCCATCTTGGTTGATACTCAAAGTGCAGCTGAACAAGGCCCTGAGCAACCCAGTCTGACCTCAAAGTTAGCACTACTTTAAGCAGGAGACTGGACCAGAGACAGCAATGCCTTCCAACAAATAATTCAGTGGTATTGTATTTTTACAATGATGTCCTTATGATTAGAAATATTTTGGTTTTAGTATGTGAGTAAATTTCTGCAAAATAAGTCAATTTCTAGAAGACTATTACTTTTTTTTTTTCTCTTTCATTGTGCTTTTCTCTATATTAAACAAATGCTGGCTCAGTACAAAGCCTATTCAGGGTTACTTAAGGTAATGCCAGTTAACTCCAGGCTCAGATCCAAATGATCACTTCAGGAACTTATTTTTCTTGAATCAGTCTTGCTGAGAAACAGTACAAACTAGTATAGGAAAGAGGTTGTCCTAACTTCATTGCTAGACTTCCAGGAACCTAACTCCTTCCTGTGCATGGATCTGAACTGTTAATTGGAATTCATTTCAGCTTAGCCTAGATGGTCATGCTGCAGAATAACCCCTGAGCTACATGAAGTGCCTGCTATATTAACAGCACTGAGTGATTCTATTATCCCCAGATGAGATGCAGTAACATGAGCTGTAGTCTCTGTCCCTTTACTCTGCAAAGTGACCACCCAGGTGGAGCGAAAATCACTGCCCAATGGAGGGCAAGCCATTGTGGCTGTCTGGATGTGCAGGATCTGAGCTCAGGGAAATAGCAGAGTTAGAACACAAGCTAAGTCTTCAGTGAAAACAAACTCTTAACCTGGTAAAAGTATTCAACCTCCTGGAAAGCCTGGGAACAGTTTAGATAAAGCGACAGATGGCTTTTCATGCTAGCTGACTGTATAAGTGATTTATGGACTGTAATATGCCATGGAACCAGCACTTCATTGGTTTCCTCAAAGACAGAAGGGTGGATTGTGGCTGCACTTAGCAGCATATCTGTTCCTTCAAGGCATCAGCACTCTTGAAAGCGAACCTGCTTTTCAAGCAAGCCAGTCCTCTCATTTTCTAAGAACACAATAAATGTCTTGGTAGAATTGTGCTTCGACAACTTTGGATTTACGTCAGAAGTAAATTCTGATTATTTATTTTGGATAAATAATGAACAGCATATAATTTGCTGACATTAACCTTCATTGGAAAAGTTGTTTTAATGGGCCCATAAAATCTTCTATTGATGGCAGGTTCATAAAACTCCATATTGACTTCGGCTGAAGGCTATAACTTCTATCAATACTGTCAACGATTAATATTGACTAATAAAGGTATCCTGTAAACTGAGTCATAGCATTATGTTACTTTATGCTACCATTAGCAAAGTATCATGTCTTCTTGAAAACATTTCTTCTGTAGAACTGGGATTTCTCAAAATAGCCTGTGTGATAGCAGTGGAGGGCTCAGAGCAACACTGCGTATGTGCAGAGGGAGGAAACACAGAGCAACCTTTGCATTTGCTAGACAAAGCTTCTGAGGTCTCAGGCTTCATTTGCTCCAACAGCAGGTTTCATGCTGTGACAGGTTTGTGTGCAACAGTTTCTCACACCTTTATCCACACTGAGCAATTACAAATTGAAAATGCCCAAATTTTGCGAACATTTAAGACTTTTCCTTAGATCTTCTATTTCTCCCTTGCAACCTTTATTTGCTTATGGTTATATCACCAATTAACTGCAAAACCTACACTGAAATGGTATTTTAATCTTTTTTCTGATCTGAATGTAGCTGGTGTCTCTGACACCCAGGGAAATCTAAGCACCAGCTGAAGCTCCCCAACAGGACAGTTTGAATCATAATATTTTCCCTCAAGTTCCACCACCTCTTTTTTGTCAAACAGTATGATTATATACTAGACACCACTGATCTCTAGATTTTATTTATGCTACACAGGCTTTGCATTTTTGGGTATGCTATAGTCTTTTGTATTCAAAACACACCACATCTAAGACTGCAAATGACTAGGGCCCAAAGAAACTGCTTCTACATTTGTACAGTACTTAAAAAACCTGCAGGTATGTTCCCCACCGTTCTGTCATCCCTCTTCTAGTTGCTATGAAATGATGGTTCAACAAATAATTAGCGCATCATTAAATTTAAGGGAGGAGGAATTGGAGGTTGTCTCAGTCCTGACATGAGTACTAGTGCCTCTGTTACTATTTTCAGTAAAGCTTTTCAAGGCATTTATTGCTGATATAATTCCATCTGTAGGTTCAAAGTTGCATTTGCACACGTAAATATAGCATTATGGAAATCATTGAGAAAGTCTCTAGGAACTAATGCAATTCTTCTCTCCTACGATAAAAAAAAACCAACAAAAATAACAACAAAACCAACCAACCAACCAACCAAACAAAAAACCCAACCAAAACCCCAACAAAACAAACCAAACCAAACCCCCAAAACCAAGACTAAAAAACACTAGAATTTTGTACTTTGCTTTTCTTAGTAAGCATTGGAAGAAAAATGTATGGGATAGGATCACAGCTACTCATACACCACCATGGAAAGGACAAGTGAGAGTTTCGGATACAGGAGAGTGGGATGGAAGTGCAAGGTGTTTGCTTTTAGCTTGGTTCTAGTGATTTCTTGGGAGTGTGTAAAACTCTAATTGACCCTGATGATCCTTCTGTTTTGTCATCAAAACACTGGGCTTGGAAGGAAAACATTGTAATCTTGCATAGTATGCCTGCCTGTCCTAACGAGTGCAACCCTGTAAGATATTACACTAAGAAACTAAAAAGAATATTGTAAAGATAAATTAAAAGTATTCTTCTGTACATCCTTGAAACAGAAGGCCATTTTTCTTTGAACTTTGCCTAATATATCATTATCTCTCTGCTGAAACTTAATAAGCTTCTACTGTAATTTTGTTGGAGTTAAACATAAAATCATGTGGGTGGTATATGTCTTATCATGTCATGCCTTCCTGAGGAAAAGTTATCATCATTTGTCACTATAATACTGTGGCAAAAAGCATAACGAGAACAAGCAATACAGTCACTTCACATCAGCTTTTTGCACTGAGCTCAAGCTCTCAGTGACTTGTACGCAGTAGCTATATTAAGAAGCAGGCTGTGCCATAATTGAATTAAAGGTGCAAAGGCATATATGGCTCCTGGGTCAAGCTGCAATTGAATCAAAATCCTCTCTCCTTCCTACACTGCTTGGCAAAACTGCTGACCAAAAGGTTCGCAGACCTACAAAACACATGCAGGAGTCCCCACAGCTGGGGACACAAAGTTGCAGAGAAAAAAATCTGTGACCTTCAGCTTTTATTTCACATGAAGAAAAAGGCTTCTAAAAATACTTCACCATCCTTTTCCTTCAGAGAGAAGTCAGCTGATTTACATAAATGAAACGGCTCCTGTCAAGGAACCAGCAAGGAAAAGAAGGAAATATCTGCCCCCAAAATCTGTAGCAAAGATAAGAGCAGCATTGGCCAGGGGAGGGAAGATTTAAATGTTTTTGTCTGAAAGGTCACTACAAAAAGCAGAGAGAATATTACAGCCACTTAATGAATTCTGTCGCTGTGATAAATAAGTAGGAGCTTCTCCAGCAGTTTATTAACAAACACTCTGTAGGACAGTACAAAAGGCCATGACATGGGACTATTAGCAGAGTGGTTTTGCTGTCTGATAAAAAAAACACAACACAAAACCTGAGGAAGATTAAGGTGGAGTGATAAGAAGAGGCATTTCTGGTAGAGCTCAAGGCTGATACCGCATGCGCTGTCACCACTTACCAGTTTCAGTATTCTCATGCTCTGTGTCAGTGAGGGTGAGGTTGGAGTTGGCCCGGCTTGACAAGCAGGAGCTGCGTCCAGACTTAGTGTTTCGTCCCCAGAGCCTCACAGGGTGCTCGGGTGACATTATGACATCTGCCTCTGTGTCAGCATCCGAGCCAGCACTGATGGAGTAGCCACAGTGAGGCAGCCCAATATCAGTCCGGTACAAAGTCCCATGTGTGGGTGTCACATCTTCAAGACCCAGCTCTCGCAAAGAGAAGTTGGCTCCTGTTAGAAAACACAGCAGCCTAGTTACTCTTTTGTACGGAATGGTTTCATCTAGCACAAGTCAATGGCAGAACCATTCATTCTATATCTTTAAGTGAGGCACAACAGCTCCTGAGACGTAACATATACCAAAGATTCCTCTCTTTTGTGGTCTTTCTTAGTGTGAGACCAAGTCATCATACCAATACCTGACAGAAATTCAGGGCACGGTTCAATGAAATCATCAAATTTGAAAACCAAAATGAGTAGGGAAAGGGTGGAATTCTTTAGGAGATGCAAAATGTGATCTTGTGAGAAAAATAAAATGAGGCACACAATGATCAAAAGTCCTACAATACACCTGGCAGCTCCACTACAATAGGAAATTTGAGTGAGTTCTGCTGATTGAAATCTCTGTAATTACATACTAGGGATTTAAATTTCCTTTGGCAATCTCACTTTCCTCTTGTGTTGACCACTCACACCTTGACTCAGTTTAGCTATTCGTTCTGATACAGTCACAGCAGAGGTTATTCGGCTGCAAATAGATGCAATTGTTGAGCTGACTAAAAATACAACCTGAAAAACTCTTGAATTCCCAACTAGTTACCTCCAGCGCTTCAAAATCAGACCAAATTGATGTGAATGAGGCTTCAAATATTAGCAACACTGTCTGGAACATCGCAGGAGCAGGCGGGAAAAGACCAATTAGTGGCTCCATTTTAATCCATGTTTATTTATTAATGCATGTTTTTATTTTTTCAGCTCTGAATGTCTTTAAAAGATTTTGAACACCAGCAAATGCCTTTAGCTGCAACTGTGCTTTTATATGGTGCAATGCACTCCTGCTCCTCTTATGCTACGCCTTGATCAAATGGGTAAAGGAACTTGATCTGTAACTGGTAGGAGGTATCAGGCCCTGGATCATGGCGAAATGCCAGCACTGGTGATCAAATTCAGTCTATCTGGTTTCCTCCAATTATTTCAATAAGTAAATCCCCTGCAATAGAAAGACAGGTGGAACCTGCCAGATCTACACATAGGACACAGACAGTTTTAGAGCAGTGTCTGCAGCTCAGATGTGTTTCAACAAGATATGCCTGAATGCATGATCTCTAGGGAAGTTCAGACCCAAACCTACCTTTGAACAGTGAAGTTAATATCTACTTGTTATTGAAATCTGTTCATCAGGTCTGGACCTCAAGGTTGCATCCAAAAATGAGTTAATGATTCTCTCCCTCCTCAAAACCACACAAACATGTGGTTCTCCTCACATTTCCATTTGTTGATATTAAATATCACATGGTGCAAAATGTGTATCCAATAGAAACAGTCAGATTTATATTTTTCCAGAGTCTGGCTTCATACTTGTGGAAACACCCTGGCTTGTCCCTGAGCATGGTGAAGTTCTCTTGTATCATAGCACACATGCATTGAATGAGCAGCGAGCCCAAATTATACACTGTTTTACTACACTTCTTCATTCAATTGACTTTGCATCTAACAGTAAACAGAGAGAAGATGCTTGAATGCAAGATGAAGAGCAGGACTGGACAAAATTTCCACGTAAAACTCAGAGAAGGAGCTGTTTGAAGTCAGGAGGAAATAACCATGGTTCAGCTTGTTACAGATCTACATCTGATAGTACTCGAACTATATAAAGCATTCATGAACTTCACACCCTTTTAATGGACCAAACAAGAATAAAGCTTTCAGGCAGAGTGGACAGATGAGGTTGCTCGGGGTTCACACCTCCATCAAACCTTAGGGCCTTGCTTGGGAAGCACAATGCGAGCTTGTGGCAAATTAATCCATTTAACTTGACTTCAAAGTGGTCTGAGAGAACGTTCTCTACCACTCCACAGCATGAAGTAGCAAATGAACATAACCTAAGTTTTAAACACAAGGAAGCAGTATCTCCCCAGACACCTCACTCTTCTCTTCCAGTTTTGACTTGTGCAAAGCCAGGATAGCTTTCAAACCATCCTCTTGTGGAGTAGTGGAAAACATCATCTTTTGATTTTGATTATATGCGTGAGTCACTGATGGCAGGTTCTACCTTCCCTTGAAACAAGCCACACTCAACATCATCAGACACGTCAATGTGCAGTGTGACTGGTGCACTCCAGTAACAGCAGCTCATAAATTATGAAAAATGACTGCTACAATTAACTGAAAATCAAATTTATTTGCAATAAACAGCAGGATATGCATTGATTTTCATATTCTGTGCTCACTGTTGCCTTTTAAGCTGGAAGAACTCAAGTCAATAAAAGGAAGATAATAAATATCTGAGACTTTTTAATTCAGATCTGGTCTATTTTTTCCTGTGCTGACTTGCATGTTTGCCGTCACTCTCACTCTAGCTAAAACCATTTAAATGCTGACTTGTTTATTTACTGAATTTATTTGGTCAATTTGAAACGTTTCCCACCTCTGCCTTCCAAACCAATGCAGGAGAGAAATTCACTTTGCCTTGTTGATGTCAAGCAGGCTAATAAGGCTTGGTTTCAGCTGGCATGAGCCCAAACAGCACCACAAAGTGAGGTCCATTCATGGCTTTCTGCCAGTGGAAAATGTGGCACAGAAAGTCTGGGGTTTTTGTTAACGTTCTCTTGGGCAATTTTGAGACTCTCAAGATAAACTGGGAGAAAATTATACACTGAAAAATCTGTTGGTGATATATCAGATGTAGAGCTGGTTCCGTGACTGTGTTAATCAACTTCTTCTCAATTAATTTCAGCCACTTAGACTAGTGGTTTTTACTATTTTTCAGTACCCTACAAAATTTTCCTGGGGAAGTATGAACTTATGTATAGAAAAATTATACTCCCTGTCAATAGGCTGTCTATTCTTACTTATCTTTTGTGAGCTTCTTAGGAGTAGTCTGTGGACCTGCGTGGCCTCATAGACCCTCAGGCTAAAAACCACTGACCTGTACTAATTCACATCTATCCTGCATGGTGAATATATTGTATGAAGTGAGCAAACTCAATGACCTCAAAGGTTTCCTTTCCTTTATAACTTTGTAGATTCCTTACAGAGGATGAAGTACTTCAGAGTTGCTAAGAAGGAGACTCCTTTTTATGACTGCAAAGTATTATTTACAACACCTATTGGCCCTTTTGTTAATTACTGCCTGTTGCAGTTACCCTGAATTACAAACACCATAGCCATATGCACAAATATACTTCTGCAAGTCATTTTGCTTGTGCATTCCTTAAAGATGAGTCTTGTACCATGCATGGTGTTTGAAGAATGAAATTAAACAGCCTCGCAGTTAAATGAGTGGAATTATAGGCATTGCCTTTGGAGAATCAGCTTCTCCATGCTGCAGAGGGTGTGCTGGGAGCAGCCTGGGTCAGCTATTTCATGTTCATTTTCTGGAATGCTGCCTACTCTATTTTACACATTTTGCCTTTTTATGCTTTTCTTGATGGACTTCTAAAAATAATTTACGTGAAGCTCTGCACAGTTTCTGAACTAAGACAGTCAAGTCTCTACCAAAAAAAAAAGAAGATGAGACTATAGCAGGGGCAAGAAATCTACCTCATGGAAGCAACAGCAGGAGTGAAAATGCAACTGCACTGACTTCAGGCTAGGAATAAAAAGATTAATAACTGGAATGTCTACTAGGACTGTGGAGCCCATGAGGAGCCTTGAACCTCCACATCTTCACAGATACTGTGACCCTGATACACTACACAGACTCTGGAAAGTCCTGAAAGTGGTTCTTTAACACTCCTCTAATGTTGGACCATGTCCCCATTCCAAACCTAGAGCCTGCAGGCCATATATAATGTCAAGGGTGGTTCATCCCATCTGCAACTTCACTTCTTCCAGGCTTCTTGGGTTTTGCTGTAGCCCACATAATGTGGACAGTGGAACTGTCCCCTCATTGTCTTCTGCCTCAGCATCCTTGTTGGCTTCCTTTGTGACAGAGCAGGCACGTGACTTAGTAAAAAGGTCTTCTGAGCAGTCAGGGACTTTTCACGCTGTGTCAATACTGTGCAGCATGTGCACAGGGAGTCTGGTCTCACGGGAGGAGGTGGCAAAAGGCTGTTAGAGGCAGAAAGACTAAGACCAAAAAATGTGGTATCCCAGGTTAGCGGTATCCTGCTTCAAGACTTTGGTTTGCATTCATCCCACATCTGTATAATAAAATGAAGATGTTCCTTGCTGCTCTCTTTCCTTTTATCTTCCTTTTGGTCTTGGAGTCCTTCAAAGGTAGCCTCCCACTCAGACCCAGCTCTGAGATGATTAACTAGCTGAAATGTACTCACCTGCTCGACAGAATTCATCGGCCTCCTGGTGCACCATGTCTTTTACTCGATTGCTGTAGGTCAACCTGGAGTCTTGATCATAAGCTTTCAGGGTCTCACTGGAGCTGTAGGACTTCTGGGGTACTTTGCTGTCCTCACTCTCAGCTGAAGAGCTGGTGTAGCGGCGCTCAGTGTCACGGCGTCGAGTCAGAGATCGATACGGCTTCCTTTCTTTTACATCCATGGCACCCTGGTCTGAGTATTCAACATTAAAATAACAACGTCTTTGTGGTGGTTAGGTTGGAATAACCTGAAAGAGAGAATAAAGGATCTAGGTTCATGTCTTTGGACATCCGAAGGCTAATTTGACTTCTTTATACTTTCTTGCACTGAACAAAAGAGAGGTTACCTAATGGACTGCAGGAAAACCTTCTTAGAACAATTGCCAATGGAAAGAAAGACTCAGTTATGTGTGACTCATTTAATAATTGCCACAGCTAGAGGGGCACATACATGCAGCGACCTGGACCTGTCTGCCGGGCACACAGTTGGGGATTTGAAGCTGATCATTATTTTCTGTGCCTTCTTTCCATGGGAAGTGATTCAGACACCTCCAGAAGGCATGTATTTGGTGCATCAGTCACCTAATCTCTAGGAAATAAGACCATGCTCAAATGTCTCCATTTGAGCAGACAGAGATCTTTGGAAAATTGCTGTTGTATAGTTTTAAAAATGTTTTGATAGATCATTATGTTAGAAGGAAGGAACACAAGAATGAGACAGTATAGAATGCAAGTGGGAAGGGAGAAAAGAAGAATGAAGGAGTGAGATATGGATGGAAATCAGATGGAAATGTCTTCCTATTCAGAGGGCTTCTCTTTACTCAGCTGTAAATATATTAGAACTTAAGCAGAGTTAAGAAAGTATAAATAAATGATAGTTCTCTGCTTCATGTAACAGCATAGCCTGGGATTTATGCCTGTGGGAAAACCTCTATATATTCACTGGTATGCAAGCATACATATCTGCACACAGAGAAAATTGGTATCAGAAATAAAAGACGCATTAAAAGTAATTTTGTCAAAATAATTAATAAATCACCTTTTCACTTTAAGTTTATTAAATGCAACAGAATCAACAGAAAAAAAAGTCAAAGACTTGCAGCGAGATGGTAAAATATGTTTTTAAATACCTAAACTGGTTTATGGGGAAAAGTACTGATAAAACCCACAAACCAAACATTGAAATCTGTAATTACAGGATGAGTTTGTCAGGAACTGAGTCTTCATGACTGCCAAAGAACTGAAGCTGAGTCTTTAAATGCCACACCAGGATATAGTTGTTTACTAGCAGTAATTAAAAACAGGAAGGAAGAGGGTCAGAAAGCACCTATTAGTTCCTGCTCTTATTCATAACCAATATGTATGGAAATACACTGGCAAGGACTGAATCACATTTTGTTGGGATTTCTCTCTTGAAGGCTTTAATCCTGAAGATGTTAATAAAATCTTTCTTCTTCATGACTCTTAGACCCCCAGCCCTTCTTTGTGTGCTGTACTCTGTATTTGTGTTTCATCACAAAAGAGCTATGGTGCAATGATCAAGGTTGGATGCATTGTAAGCTTTGCAGTTGGTCTAAAATGATACGGTGTAAGTAGCGTTTGTGGTTCTCAAAACTATGAGGCTGTGAGGGACTGAAGGGTCTAAGCACAAGTTCTGATAATCTAAAACCAGTAATAGTAATGCAGAATCTTGAAGACAACATTTTATTATGAATTCCTTACTTACCAAGCATAACAGAAAATTCTGGAGTTGAAGAGACACTGCAGGAGGGAGAAGAAGCTGCAGAATGGTTGTGAGATACACCCTCAGCCGGGCAAAGCAAAACAGCTTCCCACTCCTATTTCTGGAATTCTACTTTGCTAAGACTGCCCTCTGCATTTTGTCCCTTTAGTCTCCAAAATGAACTTTGCAATGACAGAACCCAGTTCTGATGGCTTGCATGGTTTCTGTGGCACTCTTCCCAGAAATTAAAATACTACTTCAAAAAAACGATCCACTTAATTCTCCGTTGATCTATTCCAGTGATGGCAGCAGACCAAGTTCACACTTCCTATTTGTCAGCAAAACATATAGAAACTATTGAACACAAATAGAAGGATGGATGGTGGGGGAAGGGGCAAGTGTCTTATAATTGAGCTTTACTTAAGTCATCTGCAGAGATCTGAGCACCATTTTGATTTTAAACGTGTTTAAACCCACAAAACTCACCATCTTAAATTCATTCATGAACAATGTGAGTTCAATACAGTGAATGCAAATGGGATTACTCACCAGCCAAAATTTGCACACGTTAAATGCTTTGCAGATTAAGGGCCTGAATAGTGCAAAAACTAAGGCCTTAATGCAGAAGCAATAGTGAAGGAAATGCTGTTATACTGAGGACCAGTTTAACATAATAATAGCGTGTAAGAGATCTACCAAATATCGGTATATATTTTGATGTATTGAATCAAACGTATGGGTACTTTCACACTGTAGTAGAAGGAATAGAACATCTGATTGCTTTTCAGTTCACTAACTTCCTCCCTTAAAAAAAAAAATAAAATCTTTTTTTGGCTTGAAAAAGATGTGCCTCTTTTTTTGGCAATTGTTATTGAATTGATTTGTCTCTTTTATACTATCTCTGTTTGTGTGAAATCCTCAAAAGGACCAGGTTTGTTATATCTTTTAATAAAACACCTTAGAACAGGCTCCTTCACACCAGCACTGGAGTAAGAGCTGTTATAATGAACACTGAAATTGTAGTTTATTATCACGGGGAATGGAGATAGCAAAATGTGAGTGAGAAGCGGTTACTGTATAAGAAAGAAATAAGGAAAGGTGGCTTCTCTCTGCTCATGGGCATTGCAGCAATTCTTACCAAAGGCCAGTCATTTAAAAACCCTCTAGCAGGAGAGGTACATGTGCCAAGAAAACCTTTCTGCACAGTTAGAGCTCAAGGTACATACAGGGTCTGTAATTACCATTAGTAACCTTGCAACTTTGGAAATGGCCGAAAAAACATCAGGAAGTTGACTGAATTCCCACCAGATGAGGGTTTTTCTTTTTGTACAGAAAGGTGCTGAAAAACTGAAATTCCTCCTACAGTTCATCAAAAATAGCCCTGTAAATTTTCACCATTCACATACACATTCCTCTAGAACAGTGCTTCAATTCCCAATTCATTCATGTCTTCATAAATTTAACTCTCCTTAGCCCTTTCTTTCTTTCTCTTTCTCTTTCTCTCTCTCTTTCTCTTCTCTTTCTCTTTCTCTTTCTCTTTCTCTTTCTCTTTCTCTTTCTCTTTCTCTTTCTCTTTCTCTTTCTCTTTC
>JANHFX010025513.1:0-62238 GCA_027560015.1 Chloroceryle amazona
TCTTGGGTTCCAGTTTGTGCCCATTGCCCCTTGTCCTGTCACTGGGCACCACTGACAAGAGTCTGGCCTCATCCTCTCACCCCCCAGGGGTGCTTTAGCTATCGACCAGATCCCCTCTCAGTCTTCTCTGAACAGCCCCAGAGTTCTCAGCCTTTCCTCAGCACAGAGATGATCCAGGCCCCTCAGCATCTTCATAGCCTCTGCTGGACTCTCTCCAGTAGTTCCCTGTCTCTCTTGAACTGGGGAGCCCAGAACTGGACACACTACTCCAGCTGTGGCCTCACTAGGGCAGAGTAGAGGGGGTGGTACGTCTCTCCACATTCACAGCTCCTAGCAGTGAATGAGGGGGGTTCAGTCTCCAGAAGCTTCACTTTTCTTGCCAGGGGAGGGGTGCACAGTTGTCAACTCTGCTCCCACAGTGCAGAAACTCTGCTAAATGATTCCACACTTGAGTGCAGCAATGGGGGTTTGTACCAATGGTGCAGCAGATTTTCCATTGCCACACCCTCATTTCCAGCTATTCCCATTCCAAGTCCATAACCCTGCTTGCCTCCCTGGGGATCGCGCAGCGTGGTCTGTGCCTGACCCCCACCGCACTCACTCCTCGTATTTGTAGCGCCATTCGTTAGCCGTGGTGTCGTGCTGGAAGAGCAGCGGTTTCCAGTCTGTGCTGCTCTCCCTGCGCTCCCGGGCAGCGTTCCTCTGCTCCTCTTCCAGCACAAATTTTTCCTGCGTCGCCTTGTGTTGATCGCCTTTGTTTATTGCACTGGTAACGTGCTGCCAAAGCCTAGAAATAAACAGGAGAACAAGTTAAACTGCCTTAGAACCGAGAATGCCTTTTGCCAGCTGGCACCTTCTCTGTTTCTTTTGTGTCTGGAGACACTTCTCCGGTCGGTTGATACTCCAGAGGAACTGTAACTTGGGCTCAGTTTTGGCTTGTAAATTAGAAAAATATGATGAGAATGGGAACACTGAAAGCTGTATACAACGATCTACTGACCAAGAGGGAAACTTCCCCTTAGATAACATCACCTGCGATATCCGTTACCGTCCTCAGTGCTGTCTGAGTTCTAAGATAGTTATGCTCGATTCATCAAGGTCAGTGGCCTCTTTAGAGGTGAGTGATGTATAATGGAGAATCTCTTACATCTCCCTTGCCCCTTCAATCACTTCTGTTTGGGGGCCTTTATGTTAATGTCTATCCCTGAAACAAGGGCTGGAGAATGAATTCACATGCACGGCTGGCAGCTGCACATGCAACGTGGTACTGCTGTATAGGATTAGCAGCCAGGTTTGCAGGAGGCTGAATCAATCTGCAAGAAAGGGAAATGTACTTTTGTTTACAAACTGCAAGCACGAACATGGGCTTTCACTCACACTTGTTTTCAGCTGCCAAAAGATACGTGATCTGGCATGAGATGCCCCACTGAGCCTCTGCCTGGAGGAGAGAATCTGCCTTTTACCAGAGAAAAATCACTACCTTTTCTTTTTTCAGTACAGCTGAGCTGTGAAAGACCTCTCCACAGTTCCTCTAATCTTCATTTCAGACTGGAAATACTTCTGAGATTAGCAGCTAGTCCTCCCAACATATTACCCAGTGGTTTAGTGGTTAGAACCAGCCCTGAAGATCCAGACTGTTCTATTTAGCAGATGATTACTGCATTTAATTTGGAGCTTGCTGTGAAGCACTTAATTTAAGAGAGATACTGATGCTCTCATTATATTTCTATCACCATACTTTTAACACCACACTTCCAAAAAAGCAGCCTCTTTGGTAATTAACTGAAGGCAGAAGAACATTTTCCTGTCTTTTTTGTCACGTCACTCCCATTTTCCTGTGTATGAACCTTTTCTCTCAGAAACAAAGGAAGGAAACTCAATTTCAGCTCAGAGCGATGGAGGTGGGGGAGGGAGGAGTGAAAATAATGACTCAAGAAAAAAACGCAGTGGCATAGTAAGTCCTAAGGAATGCTGTGGTGTAAAGAGTGAGTCCTCTGATTCTAAGAACCTCAGAGGGACGCATGCAAAATTGTCTGACAAGGGCAAACTACTCTATCAAGAGCTGCCTGTATCGGACAACGGGACCCCTGTGGTGAGCCGTGTAATGGCTGGAGCTTCAGAGACTCTCCAGTGTTTGTGAAAACAGGGGATGTTCAGCGCTGCAGGGAAGACTGAGCAATGCAGGCAGAATGAAACCTGGATTAGACAGATGGTAATTTATTCATGCAACTGTCAGCATGAGGAGCTCGGTGGAGTGTTTGTTAAGCATCTCTAGAATTCTGACTTTTGCCTCCTTCCCCTGGATGCCTGTATCACTATCAATGTCTGATGGGCAGACGGCTCTGGCAGAGCCCAGCTGAACAGGGAAATGAAGATTCTTGGTCCGTAAACCCGAGATTTCTCATCTCCTTTAAAATAATCTTCTTCAGCAGATTAAATATAGACTTTATTGCCCATGGCATCCACTGCTGTCCAGAACAACTAAATGTTCATGCATTTTTATCTTTGTGCAATCCCTTTACCCATAAAAAAGGGGAATCTTCTTAGTGTGATGTGATGCCACACCCAAATTAGATGCCCATGAGGAAGTGGCCAATGTAATGCAGAGCCAGGCAGCAAGGTGTGTATACCAGCTTGGGATGTGAGCTGGTACCAGCTAACCGTGCTGGTGAGATGGCAGGATCAGCTTGCTTGAAGGCAGTGCCACGTGGTGTTGCTCTTGTTCTTGCTCAAGAGCTGGCTCAGGGATGCTCGCTGCATCGAGTAATCATCCTTTCCATGGCCTAAGTCATGTGCCAGGACTGTATTTTTAGGTAATCTACATTACCCTAGAAAAATGCTGCAGACTTCACTGGAGATCTTGGCTGAGATAATGAGGCAGGGTTAAAGATCTAATTGCATTCTCCCATAAAATCCTGTTACACGGTTCAAACTGCTGCTCTGCTCATGTCAGGACCTGATTCCTGCATCCAGTTTAAGAGCCTGTGGTTGAAACAATCCTTCTTAACAAGACATCTGACCTCAGACTGACACCTTGCCCTTCCCAAAATGTTCCAGCAGTTACAGAGACTCTGTTCATGATCTCTAGTTCAGGGAGAGTTGTTATTTTAGCAGGTATAATGCAGCCTCCCCTATATCTCAGGCCAGCTCCCTGGTTATTTCAGAGGCGTACTTCATGGAAATACTCCAGAGTTAATGGACCAGGGAAAAAAAAAAAAAAGGTAAATGGCTGTGCAGCCAGAGCGGGTCACTGTCTTTCCAGGACTCTGCTCAGGAACTGGAGCCTTCTGATGAGTCCCGCTTCCAGCAGGGGAGCAGCAGCAAGGCATTCCCAAAGCTCCTTACCTCTCCGACTCAAAATCCGTCTGCTCCTCAAACAGCACAATATGGCGCTTCAGCCTCTGCCTTCGTACTTCACTGGTTGGGTTCCAGAACATTTCTGCATTCCCGTTTTTTGACTCATTTATATGCACTTCCCCATCCTGAGAAGGACAATTAAGTGGAAATGTTAATGACAGTAAGAAACACATGGCAGGAAATAATGCTGACAAATGGAAGCTGCTTCCAGATGATGATCAGGGTTGGGCATGGTTAGAAGGCTTCTTTCTTCCTCTATTCCATTAAATTTCACTGTACACTTCCTGGAAGTTTCTAAAATGAATGAGGTGAGACACTCCTGGAAACACTGGCCAAATTAAATCAGAGAAGAATTAGAAAGGGACCTTGCTCCCCTTTTGTTAGTCTTGTTCCCAAACAAGGGTGCCCAGAAGCCCTAAGAGCTCTTCTTTCCCCACTGTTCCTCGCAGGTACCACCCAGCACATATAAACAAGATCCCCAGCTCCTTTTCCAGTCCTCCTTCTATTCCTCAATTCTGAAATCTCACACAGAGCCTACTGAAACACCATCCTCTCTACAAAGGAGAGTTAAAGCTGAGATGCCATCACTTCCTTTTTTTTTTTTCCAGTTTAGCCAGGTTTTCCTATTATTGCTCCTGAATTTCATTTAGCACTTCAAAATGCCAGGGGTCTTTCATCCTTATTCCTTGCCAGGCTACTTGGCAACCAACCACGAAGCAGCACTTCTCTGATCTGAGCCTGGCTAGACAGTATTGCTGTGTCCCTGCCCAGCTGGGCTGCTTCCCAGCCCTGCTCCCAGGCGCAGCAATGCTGTGGAGCCAGACGGGGTAGTTTGCAGGGAACAGCGCGACGCCGACTGCAAGTGGAATGAACCCGATTACAGCTGCTGAACGGTGTGTGCATTGGTGCCCTTTAGCTGCCCAGACATGGTATGAGATCAGCCAAACCTTATTCAGGCCATGGCTACTGTCTTTGCCTGTCGCTGACTGATTTCTCTGCATCCCAACTGCTGCATTTCTTCCACTGCCATGGTCCCTTGATGATGTCTCAAGGGCCATTTCCTCCATCTTCAGCTGTAAAACATCTTCAACCCCCAGGGACTCTCATCTCTTCTCAAAGTGTTCCTCAGGACCTCTTCTGCCATGTCTTGAGGTGTCACTTCCAGGACAGATCTCAGGTCCCCAAGAGCCCACAGCTGTGGATGGGCAGAGGCAGGCAGGCACTATCCAACATCACCACCTGCTTCTCTAAGGGCCATATACACAAGTCATTAGCTGCTGCTTTGATCTTGGACCTGAAAAGCATTGAGATTTGTTTCCCTTCTTTATTCAGGTGGCTTTTCAGGTCCTGAGGCAGAGAATTAGCCTTTCAGCTTCGAGGATTTCTGTCAGGAAATTGGACGGTGCCAGAGAAAAGCCTGCAGAGCTCAGGAGAGTGGTCCAATACTCCCAGCGCGTGGGAGGAGAATAAACAACATCCCTACCACTGCACAGCAGCTACTCCATTCACAGCATGCAACTGCAAACAGTGGCTTATGGAGCCACCCTTTCAAAGCCATTTAACTTCTTTTACACATCATTCCCATTTTGTGCACCACAACCAACCGGCACAATGAACAAGGGAGGAATAAATTATTTTCAGGCTGATAAAACCCCAACACAGAAGGCTGGAAGCTGAGCAGCATGCAGCCATGTGGCGTGGTGCCCCAGGGGAGCCACTCAATTACATGCTCTGGCAGATGGAGTCTGCAGGACCCACTGCATACAGGGTACTCCACAGCCCAGCACAACTCGCCATCGCCAAGGCTTGTCCTGCAGGAAGGGGAGCTCAGAATGGAAAAGCTACCCAGGCACAGGGAGCAAATCTCCTTGCACACACCTAGAAAGGGCAAAGCTCCTAACTGCAAATTGGTAATTAGCTTTTTGAGTAAAAAGACAGACTGCCTGAGGGGAGGAGTTGAGTACACTGTGGTTAGGACCTCACTGTAGTAGGGGCTTTACCCAGGCACGTTTCACCTGGCCTACTTTAAATATCACCTCTCGGACGAGACAAATCTTGTCAAAAAGGAGTTTCTACGGACTGGAAAGGGAGCATCAGTCAACTATAATGATGATGTTGGTGTTGGATTGTAGCTGAGATCAATACATAAGTGTCCAGCTCAAAGTCAGGGTTCACTGCTTTTGCCTCCATTACCAGGAGTTCCCAATCAAAACTCTTGACTACATCCACTACGCGCCTGTGTTCTTGCTGGATTTTGCCTTAAAGATGCCTCGGAGTGATCACTTGTGGACACTCAGTGTGCAAGGGTGCTGGCTGCACTGCTGACTGCTCTGAGCTGCCCAGGCTATGTCTCTGTCCTTCATCTCATGGACAGAGGAATAACCACCTTCTATCATAAAGGTTTGCTGTGAAAATAATGAATTTAAAACCCTGTGAAGTTCTTCCCTGATACTGCTCTAGCTGGGGAAGTACTGAACACAACAAGACAAAAGGAAGCCTCATGATTTTCACTGTCACAGGCACACTGTGTCTCCTGCCCTCACTGCTTATCCTAAGCCTGGGACCCTAACCTTTGATGGAAACCCTCCTCACTGCTCCCAGCTTTGGCCCAAGCTCTGGGTGTGCCAGTGTTACTCCCACTGCAGATCGATGGGACTACAGGAGAGTAAATGACCTTGAGAGGGGCGGCTGGAAATCTCTGCTTTCGGGACTCCCCCGGGGATGGCCGAAGGAGGCAGGACACAGACCCTCAGCAGCTCTGGCTCCAGCACAGGAGCCTGCCAAGGGCTGCCAGTCCTCCCACACACCCTGCAGCCACACGCGCCAAAAATGTCAGCAGCTTCGGTTACTGTGCATTACCCAGTGTCCGCTGAGGCTTGCTAACACTTCTTCTCCTGATTTAATCTTCCCGGAGATTTGATTAATGCTTGTGCTGCCACCGAAGAAGGGCTGTCAGGGGGGAACAGAAATAGAAAATATGATCAGTCTGGTGACAACTGGAAGGGAGCCAAACACAGTGATGGGGCAGGAGGAAAGTGCAAGCCTGCTTGATTTCCACTATTTCTGGGGGAAGGCAGGATGAACTCTAACAGGGCTTCTGGCTGCCTAGCATCATGCCCTCCTCTGTTTGCCTGCAATGCCAAAATCAGGGCAGGAGCTGCAGAAGGGAGATGAGCCTTCAGGTGCATTAACACTCAGCAGTGCAAGGCCTTGCTTCCACTGCAAATACACTTGGTGTCAGCTAGACACTGGGGGCAAGGCCTTCCCTGGTCCACAACCACAATCTGGTTTGCACCCTCATCCCTGCAGCCCTGTCCAAAGAAAAGGAGCAGCTGGTGACTTTTCCTGCTTATGGCACACCAACAGCAGCGTGGCACTGCTGTGAAGTCTCCAGTGTGAAGAAGCTCTAGTCAGCATGAAGCAAAAAAAGAAAAAGGGTATTTCCAGAGTTAAGGAAAAGGTTCTCAGAACAATGGAGAATTCCCCTCACCTCCTGCCTGCCAAACACAGGAAACTGCAGTGATAGAGCGACCAGCTCTTCCATTTGCACCACACAACATTTCTTCAGACATTTTAGCAGCTGCTTTTCAATAATGTTTGTCCAGAAGAACTGGTGGGTTTTTTACTATTTTTTAGTAACAACATAAAACTGCATTTCCCACAACATCCACGGAAAAAGAAAACTGTAAGTATCTCAACAATCGATGTATGCAATCCAGCAAAGAACTGGTACATATCCAAATTAGTAATGAAGTTATGGGGTTTACCTTTAAGTGCTCTCAATACTACTAAAAAAAAATTGGCTAAGAAATTTTCAAAGCAGAGCCACAGAGACCTTCCTGAGCCATGTCTGGACTAAACATATTCTTTTCAAGCCAGGAAAGAAAGGTTTGCATTTTAAGCTCTGAAGTATTTGTAGGTTTGAGATGGCACTGGCTGAAGCCAGGGAAATACCCCAATGGCTTCCATGCATTATGTCAGGCCAAAGGGAAGAAGAGGCTTTAAAGCCAAGTATATGCAAATGTCAAGGAAGTACACGGGGCAACAGCTCACTTTGTAAGGGCAAGTAAAGACAGAAAATCATTATTACCCCACCCAAAGTACAGTCTGCAAAAGACTCCCCCAAGTCCAGTAATCTCTGACATTTATGTTGGCTAAAGTTGCAACTCTGAAGTCCTGCAGGATGTCAGTTCTCCCTCTTTGATTTTAGGCAAGAAATTGTTGGAACAGAAAAGAAATGAATGATCCTTAAGAAGCAAGTTAACTGCCCAAGAAAAGTTACAGCTCATCGCCATCTCTCCCACATTTTAACGCAGATAACTACAGGAATGCTCAAAGATGTCTCCATTTTACCTGCGTACCATGAACTTGCATGAGCAGGCTCTCCAGGGGAGGGAACAGCTACATGAACAAGTCAGTACAAGGCAATGACAAGGTGGCTCGTCAGCGTGAGCCCTGAAAACGGGCTCTTAGCCTACTGCCAAGGCCAGGTTCTGTAGCCTTGAGAAACACAAGGTACAGTCCATTTGTAACATCTGCAAGGTAAGAGTACGTATGTGATGGCTACTGGAGAGCTACTCTGAAGATCCACATCCTAACTTGTCTCCAAGTAGTTTGCAATTCTCACTGTATTTTGCAAGCAAAATTAATTGCACCTTCCTAAACAGAAGCCACACTGTCACCACCAGACAGCCATCCTAGAGGCTGGCCAGTAGCCAGCTGGCTGGCAGGGAGCGAGTCATGTGAAATCTCAGGCTTCCCGGGCTCCAGTCGAGTTGCACTTGGCAAAACCAACCACAGGATGATGTCTCCTCTCTGAGTAGGCCTAACGCACGCATACAGTGCTTGGTCTAACCTGGCCTGCAGCTCATACCTTTAGCTTGAATTCCAGTTCTGCCCTGTGGTTAGTTTTCTCACAGTCAATGGTAACTTTCCCTCCAAGCTCCATTGTCATGGTACCGTATAAAAGTCCTGAAAGGGAAAAAAAAGACTTCAAGAGAGGCCTCAAAACTGTCCTTGCTGACACACTGTGAAATTCAGTATTTGGCTTAAAGTTTCGAAAAGACAGAAACCAAAGTTTCTAGGGAATGGCTCTTTAGTATAAACACAAATAATCCTCCCCTGGGTCCATATTCCCCGTTTATTACAGCAGCCAGGAAATAGCTGACTCACAGGTGCTGACAGTGGCGAGCTGGAAGCAGGAAAGGAAAGATAAGGAAAGTTGTGCCCAGCAACTTCGTTTATACTAGCGCCTAAAGAGACCCAGTAGCCTCTCCCAGGGTGGATGGGGCAGGAAGGAGCTGTAATGGGATTCAGCAGAATCTGGGAGACTAGCAGGCATGCAGGGGACTCCTTTTTACACAAGCTTACCATTTTCTGAAAAGGTCATTTGCAGAAAAAGGAAAATTGACAAGAAAAAGATTTATGCAGAGGAATAATTCACAGAAGGTGTGATTTACAGAAATTACTGTTTTCAGGTAGCTAGACCCTCCATAAATGTTAACTCTGAGATCAACATGCCAAAATAAAAAATATTCCAAAACCAAAATTGGATCAAACTGCCACAGGAGTAATTTTATCCTGTGGTTGACACGTCACCAAGGCTTGGCTTCCTAAGGAGAAAGGCAAAGTCACAGCAGTGAACCAGCAGCTGTCCCCTGACCTCGGTGCATGTTGAACTCAACAGAGCAAAGCCACACGGTGACAGGTATCAGCCTCCCTGAGCAGCTTGTACACTGAACAGTGTCATGGTTACAGTAGCAAAGAAATCAGAAGAAAAGTCAGGAATTTCCTTTACTCTCAACAAGCCAGAAAATATATTAAACAATTTCAGTCTTAACATCAGAAAACCTTCTTATCCTCAGAAGCTCAGAAATGTACTCTTAGTGACTCCATCTTCACTCTACCCGCAGTGCATAATCACTGTAATTTTTTTGTTTCTACAGAGTGTTAAATTTAGATGGGCCTAATTCTGCCCTCAGCTCTGCACAGGCAAATCACAAAGACTTCAGTGAGGATTACCAGTCTGCTGCCGAGCGCTCTGACTCGTGTGTGAAGCAACTGCTCCCTGGGATTACAGTCCCTGTGGTGCCGGGTATTTGAGAGGGGAAAAGAGAGCCGGTGCAGAGTTAGGCAGTAAGATGCCATTGTATTATTCTTTCTGTATGCTTCCTATTTAAACAGTCATAACTTACCTTTACAGTGGGCGTATGGCATAGTAATTATATAATCTTCTCCCCTGTTTAGAAACGTAAGCTTTGCTTTCCCATCCAGCAGTGCAGAAAGTGAGTTACCTGGAATTGAAAAGAATAAATACATATATATTCAAAAATGCACATTATACTTGGTCACTCATCCTACGTCAGAAAAACGTTTCCATTTAGATGTGGGTCACTAATGCAAGAAGAGATATGAAATGTTAATCATTCAGGACCCTGCAAATCATTTACTGCTGAGAGCGGGCAGTTCTAATAAACTCTCTGCTGCACGGCTCCTGTTTGCTCTGGCATTTGGCCCCTGTTGCAGAAAGGGCAGTGGGATTAAAGGTGTCACTAGTGGGATGCAGAAAACAATTCCCATGCTTAGAAGTTTTTCAGGTCCTGTTTTCACAACCCTTCTGATGTTGTATGATCTCAAGTAACAAAGTTACCCGGAGGCCAGCGAGGACTACTGACAAGTGTTTCAGCAAATCCATTTACCAGAGGATAGTACTTAAGAGGTGTTTGTCTAAGCAACAAAAAACCTATTTCCAACAGCAACAGTGTTTGAGAGCCTGCAGCTGCGCTGTCTCCACTGTGATTCAAAGGTTTGAGGCTATTTTGAAGCTCTCGGGTTCAACTCTCAGAAATCTGGGAGTTAGGTAAAAGGTTACATTCATACACTTTTGGCAAAGTCAGTTGGATGATCAGATAGCTAGAAAATGACTCATCCCTAGTCAGCCTATGCAAATTAGTCAGAAAACCAATTGCTCACACATTCCCAGGAACCTCTGCTTTCTGAAAACCAGGTTGTGTCTGATTTTTGTTGTTTGTTTTTTTAACATCAGTGTGATCTCTCTCTGAAACGATGGAAATGGGGGAAACCCAAGAGAGCCAAGACAATGAACCAGGGTGTTCTGGTGGTAGATCTCTTAAGCATTTATTCTTAACTCTCAGTGCACTCAGGGGTGGCTGAAACCCAAACCAAACGCAATGCCACGATGTCACCTGGAAGACGTGCAGGCTTAGTGCCTTACCGTAAAACTTGGACCTCGCTAGAATGCTGCCAGTAATGCAGAATCCATCCTTCCTATTGCTGACATGAAAAGCTGACACTGGTGGATGATGGGAGACCTGGAATAAAAACAGCACAGGCCATTTACAGCGTTCTTTACAGGCTAAGCCAAGCAGAGCCGGGGGGGCATTCACAGCCTCACTCTAGGCAAAGTGTGCATTTGAGATCACTTAAGGCCAACAGGTAGACTGTCAAATTTTCAACACAGTAAATGACAGTGCAGAACTTTTTGGCAGCATTTGAATAACCTCCATAAAATGGATGCAGCAGCTGAAATAAAATAGAACAAATGAAAATTCTCAGATTAAATAGGAAAAAAATGTATGTGAAACAGGGAGTCCCAGTAGCAAAGTTCACATGGTGCTCAGATGCCTTTACTAACACTGTGAATCTCAAACTAAATTTTCCCAGGCTGACTTACTCCTAAGCTCTGCTCTTCATTATCCCCAAAGACACAGTGATAAGCCCTCAATTTACTCCTGTTAAAATCATTAAAGAAAGATTAGAAATATAAGAAGTTAGAATTGGAACATGTTCCTATGCTTGGAGGTGCAAGCAGGCTGCTGTTTGCAACACCTAAGCATCCAGATAAAGCAGCTTACCTGTTCTGCTATGTAAAATGTGTGACTGTTCGTCTGAGGGTGAAACCAACAGCAGCGAAATGTCTCGCCCAGAATAGGGTTGTACGGCTTTTTTATTCCCTGAAACACAGAGCAATCAAAACCTGCTACACATGAAGATTTGCAATCCAACTCCACAGAGATGGCCACAAAACAACACAGTAATTTTCTCGCTGGTGTTTTAAACTGAGTCAATCAGAATTGAAACTGAAGAACTGGTAACACACATCCTCCTAATCTAATGTTTTATTCTGAGCCATGGGTTCAACTGCTATTCTCACCAATTTCATTTCAATACTGCCTGATCAAAGCTTTACACAATGACCAAACTTTATTATTTCTGGTATTATATGCAGCAGATGCATACTGATGTGAAACACGGCATGATGGTCCTAACAGGCCTGAAAAGAGAAAGGAGACCTGCTTTTAGCAAAGGGAAAAATCTTGCATCCAAGGGCACGTTACTTTTTGATGACTGGTTTTGCCTTCTGGCTGCCCCGTGCAAAGGCTCTGAGGTTGTTCAACACTCTTTTGCACTCAGTATCTACTCTGAAACCAAATGCAACTTCAGTTTTAAAAGTAATGGTCAAAATCTTCTGCCCAGCAGAAGAAGTCAAAGGAAAGGCAGTAAAATACACGACAAGAGCAGAAGATTTCCCAGTCCCAACTTCATGCATTCTTTTACCTTTGGCTTCTTATAGAAGCCAGACAGATACCACCTCAGAACTTGCTTCATTCGACTGTAAGGATCATCTTCAAGGCCAGCCCTGCAGGGCAGAACAGAAAATGCTCTTTATCCTGTTCACACATCACATTCATTTCATACTGGTATAAAAACATTAATTTCAATATTGTTTCCCCAGTACTAACGGGAAGTAACTTCTGAGCTGCTCCTAGTAGAAATGGTGCCTGCCAGCACAATTTATTTTTTTTTTTTAGTAACATAAACTCTTAAAAAAGTGGCACCTCTTGCCTGGCACTTCTGCAAAAAGCTTAATGAAATTTCTGAAGTGTATCAGGTTTGACTGGACATCCAGGTATGTCAGTGTGAGACCGCAACAGACACTAGTGTTTAGGTACAACTAATAGTACAGCGAGTCATAAAAACTGTAACACTCGTGCCACCAAAATCAAATACAATTCTGTTTTTATTTCTTTTTCTTTGTTCCCCTCTTCCTTCCAAGACCTTTAAAGCTGATGCGCTACATGGCCTCTTTCAGCACTTGGAGATGTCATACAATAATTTAGGTTGGAAGGGACTTCTCAAGGTTATCTCGTCCAGCCCCTCTCTGCTCAGAGTTGAAGTGGGAAGTAAACAAACAATAGAGCTCCTGGCATTTCCAACCATTTAGTCAGATTTGAGAACCAACCCGGAAAAGTTCTCGCAAAATCCATTTAGGGGGATCATCCATACCACAAAGAGGTTTATTTGGCAAAACCTCCAAAACTCTTCAAGTTTTCTTAGATGTCAGCACCGAGGAGAACCACTTCCTTAACTTCAGATGTTACAAATACCACAAAGCAGGCTTGAAAATACCACGATTCTAAAATTACCCAGAGGCAGTGGAATAAACATGAGTAACCAGTGCTGCTATTTGAATATTGCACACACTGGTTTTAAAATAGACCCGGCATATCTCATTGAGAAGGCTGGTCCTATCCGCAGGCATAACATTTTCTATTTTCTCCTCTGCTGCTCTCAGCAGGCCTCTCTCATCAATGCTGTTAAAAGCTGTTTCTTATTTCTTTATCAGCTAACCTAATTATGGCTTTGGGGGCAGAAGTGCTTGACAACTCTGCTCGCGCTCTGTCCTGTTCTCTCTCTACACGAATACACCAGAAGGTGGCACAGTTCTGCTGCGAGATATTCAAAGGCATCAGCTGAATCCCTACCCAAACATGTCCATGTGCAAAGTTAGTTTTCTCTGGAGCTTACATGTTTTCTTTGTCCCTCACTGGCCACAGCCCATCTTTAAGAAGTCACTGCAGCTGACACCTGGCTTGACTTACTTTGAATCCAGCGACCTGGGTATTTGGGAGCCTTTCAAGTACACAAACACACCCCAGCCAGTGCCAAGCTAACACTGTAACACAAAGATAAGAGAAGCGCCCGTGACAGGCACGCTCTGCGCGCTGCTTACTGGGAAAGCAGGTCAGCGTGGTAGTAGTAATCTGAGAGTTTGTTAAGGAACGAGCGCGGCTCCAGGATGAAGGTGGGCAGCACCACCCGTGACAGGTCCATGCCAGGCCGCAGCTGCTTCAGCAGGATCCACATCAGGCTCTTGTTCTCCTCAGAGACGGTTTCTGTTTGAGATGATTCACCTGTCTACGATGGGAAAAGGGGAAGGTCAGAGAAGAAACAGGGTAACTATTTCCTGCAGGTGCATTTACCTGGAAGGTCCAAGCCCATCCAGGTATACGTGGCCCTGGCACAGGGGTGAACGCTCAGCTACACTGCTGCAAAGAGTCATCAGCTCTGTGTCAGGGCAAGTGAATCCCCAAAGCACTGAAGTGAGTGATACAGAAAGCCCCGGACCCCTGCAAGAGCCAGCACGAGGCAGGGAGCACACACACACACCCCTCTGCTGGGTTCCTTCCCGAGCCACTGCCTCCACACACCTCAGCACCACCGCAGGCCAACCTGGACCAGTGTCTCTGCACTCAGGGACTCTGCACTGCTGGCCCCCAGGAGAGTGGGCTGCATTCACGAAGCTCCTCTCAGTCCCATTCTCAGCAAGTGAGAGACTGTAAGATTTACTATTATACGTGCAAAAGAATTTAGGAGATAAATCAGCAGAGAATGGAAGCAGTCCTCCGAGTTCAAAATAAGACAACCTGATAGTGTAAGCGCAGCAGAGACCCCACTGCCAGGCACTGTGCACAGAAACTACAGCAGCCCCAGCACTGCTTTGCCCTTTGCAGCAGAAGTGCAGGTAATGGTAAAAAAGTCAGGGATTATGTTGCGGTTTCAGCTGTGACTGTGTAGTTCCTCTGCATTCAGTGGGACTACGTGAGGCTTAACCTGGGGGAATGGCCTTTCAAGCTACTGGAGAAAGAAAATGAGACTAAATTTTCAAATCTGAATGTCAGTTTAACTTATCCTAGCCATCATAATTTATAGAAACATAGAATCATTTTGGTTTAAAGAGACCTTTCATATCATCGAGTCCAACCCTTAACTCAGCACTGCCAGGGCACCACTAAACCATGTCCCTCAGCACCACAGCTCCATGGCTTTTAGATCCCTCCAACAGGGATGGGGACTCCACCCCTGCTCTGGGCAGCCTGGTTCCCTTTCACTGAGTGAGTTAAAGAGACGACTGAGGCTTTCTACAGGTTTTAGGCAAGACATTTCTATACGAAAAAGGGCACAGATCCACTTCTGGAATGGACTTTTTGTTTGGGAGAGGACACACAGCATACCCATCAGGCTCTGCAGATGGTGTAAATCACCAAACACTCATTTTCACCCCCTGAGCTTTCCCAGCACCACCTTTTGCCTCCCAGTCAGCCCTTCCAGTCATGCAGAAACACACCAAGTCCAGCTTGCAGGCTGAGAGGAGTTTCAGACTGGGCTACGACAAAGCTCTTTTCATTGTGTCTCTTTGCCATTTGCATACCATTCTTCTCCTGACAGTCTGATGCAATACACAGCTTGGGCCTCCAAGAGGAAAGGGAAACCGTTCAAGAACGTAATCACGCAGCACCACTACGGATCACAATGCTTATGGGTCTGTCAGAGCTGCCATTGTTTATCCTCAAATGTGTGTGTATTGGAGACATTAATTAATGTCACGATGAAATTGATGAACAAAGTGTTATTCAGAATGAATCACTGCAGGGAAGGAGAAAAAGGAAGGAGAAGAGAAAAGGGAATGAAAGTGCAGGGGGATCAGAACAATTTAAAAGTCATTTCTGGTTTGCTTTCCCCTAAAAAATATTACCCTCAATAGCCTTTTTTATAAGTTGTTAACACTAAAAGCTTGGGAAAAAAAAGTTGGTTTTCATTCTCAATTTACCTACTGAGGAGGTGTCTTTTTATATTCTAGACCAACTTCTGCAGTCTCAAAGTCCTTCTAACACCTGTCTCTGCCTTCTCGTTCTTGCTGCAAACAAGGCAAAGCTGGAAGCCAGCCGCCAAGCACCTTTCAAATGCACACAGATACACCTCTCAAATGAGCCTGCAAAGCCACGCTGAAAATTTAACAGGGACAGTTTGCATCTGTGACCTTTGTCCTGCCAAATCCCAGCTGTACAGACAGGCTGAGCGGCAGCAGCTTCAGTTCAAGATGACAGTTGATGTTATTAATTGGCACCTTTACTTTGATGCATCTCCACCCGCTGTTGACAGCAAATTACGTCAGTGCATACAGCCTACTTTTCCTTGTGGTACTGTCACCAGCGGGATAAGACTCATCAGCCAGCCCTATCTGTGTGTCCCCTGTGACCACAGCTCCAACCACAGAAATTGAATAAAGCACCCAATGGCCAGGGCCATACAGCAATCCACTTTGAAAGCCCACTGGGTTCTGCTTGAGCAGCCACAGTATGGTTACACTACATAAAGTATTGCTCCACAGCAGAAGTTTGATCCTCTCCATTTGGTTTGCACTGTATTTTTCTGTTTTTAATGTAAAACTGCAGAGAAGTCTCTTACTCTTGCCCACCCACGTACACACACCAGTGCTGCCAGCAAGACTCAAACAGCAAAGCATCAGGCTGCCCTGCCAACACGTCGAGGACAAGTTTGTCATGTGGCAGAAGGTCATTTCAGAACTGACAGATATGAAGTTTGCCTTCATTTTGCTGTTGCTTGGTTGCTCAGCTATATTCAAAATCTCCTGTTGGGAACCAGCTGCTGTCTGTGGTGGGATTTGAGGGGAGAGATGCACAAAAGAGGGGGATTGTATTTTTTCTTGATGTTGTTTTTTTGTTTGTTGGGGTTTTTTTGTCTGTGTAAGTAACAGTTCTGTTTGGAAGCACAATTTCTATGGCAGGGGCTTGCACCTCACACCTAACACCTGAAATGGCAGCAAACATGTGCTACCAGGACTGGTGGCTCCAGACCACAAACTGCTGCTCTTGTGGATGGTAGGAGCAGGCAAAACTGAACCCCTCCTGCACCTCTGCAAAGTGGTATGGCAGAGATGCTCTTTTCTGGTCTCTCATGTAGGCTGTCCTGCTATATGGAGCCTGGGGACAAATAAGCAGCAGTAAAGTGCATGTGGGACACCTGAACATTCTCAGGTTATCACTCAGTGAAACACAGAGTGCAGTGAGGATATATTTACTATATCTGTTTCCTCAGTACTAGTAGTATACTTACAGGAAAACAATGAAAGAGCAGCATGAGAGACTGGAGAAGGGTCTAGAGCACAAGCCTTGTGAGGAGCGGCTGAGGGACCTGCGGTTGTTCAGCCTGGAGAAAAGGAGGCTCAGGGGACACCTTCTCACTCTTGAAGATTCCCTGCAAGGAGGTTGAAGCCACGTGGGGTCAGGCTCTGCTCCCAAGAAACAAGCATCAGGACAAGAAAGTTGCACCAGGAGAGTTTAAGTTGGATATTAGCAACAATTTCTTCCCCACAAGGGTTGTCAAGCCATGGAGATGTCGTCCTGGTGGACATGATTTAGTGGTGACCTGTCAGTGCTGGGTTTATGGTTGGACTCTTAAAGGTCTCTTCCAACTAAAATGAGTCTATGACTCCAAGATTCTAAGAAAGAGCGAGCTTTCTAGCAAAGTGGTTTTCTTTGATCTCAGCTTCCTTGTTCAAAGCACTAGACAAGGGAGTGCTCAGAGTCCTGGTGCTGGAGCAGAGCTCCTCTGCTGCCTGCCTGGACTGATTCTCACCCAGCACACTCGGCTACCCCAGCTCTTTACTGCTTCGTTCCTCAGCAGTGTCAAAGTGACATCCAGCTAACAAAGCCTCTTACATGGAACAGAAATGCATCCTCCTGCTGCTAAATGACATGAGAAATGGCTTTCCTACAAGAAACTGTCATTTAGGAATCAACCGGTTCAAATGCTCCATTAGGACACACAAAAAGGATGTTCCATGCATAATGAAAAAAGGGAAGTATCAAATTTTGTATCACGCTAGGACTGAGCATCCTAATTGGCCAGGACACATGGCCAGAATAATCCCCCCTCCCGCTGGCTCCACAAAGCGCCGTGCCAGTGCTGTGTGGCTCTAACGCAGGAACTGGTTAAAGCAATCGCTGACGCTGGGAACATGCCAAAGCGCAGTAGCAGAGCTGTTGTTCATAATGCATAATTATTAGAGCATATGATAATTCAACATAATTTAGCAGAAAGCTGTGCATTGCTTTATCTCTAAAACACTGGATCTCACAAAGCTGGTTCTTAACTGCCATGTGTCTAAAAGGCTGAATGACAAATGCTACGGAGACATTTTAACCGAGGCAGGCAGCGATTAAAGTCATTTTTTTTTTCTTTTACCTCCCCAAATTCCTCATAGATCTGTTCAATATAAGTCGTCCCTTTCCTTCCTGGAGAGACATCTCCATGGATTTCTGACTGATCGCTCTCACTTTCATTTGTCTTCCGGCTGTTCTCATGCGTTTCGTTCTCCGACTCTTCCACATTGTCTCTCTCGGACTTGTCCGAAAAAGCATCATTTTCCAAATGGTGGTGGTTCTCCAGGGATGATTCATTCAAACTGCAACACATAGTTCACGACTTGCTTCAATTTGGTTTACAAGGCCAGATTACTTAAGGCCTTTTAGATAAGGCAAAAACACCCACCCAGGACTCAGAATGGGGTGTGCAGCCCAGAACAAGAGATTGATTTCCTAAATAGCATGGGGTTTATCACAGAAAAAGTGAGGTACTTTCCATCAAAATTCTCCCCTCCAAACTGTACACTCCAAAATGTGCCACGCAGCTCCACTTACCCACCCTTAAGCAGAACTGTGGCAGGCTGCAGACGGGAGCCCACGTACTGAAGGGATACAGAGCGCGCACCAACAACAGTACACTGCTGGTTAGGCAACCTGAGTGACAACCAGGAGAGATTTCTCCCTTTACAGAAGCAAATCAGTGGATTGTAGCACATGGAAACAATCTGACATTATAGAATACGTTTTCTTTTCAGCACTACAGCTACTTTATTTCAACAGGTGGTGGTCAGTCAGCCCTCCACTAGGAAAGGCAAATTTAAAAATCAGTAGAAACAAGTATTTTCACATATACATATACCCAAACTAACCTGGGGAAAGTGCTTCCCCCAGACAAGCTGTGTGGAAGAACTGAGTTGAAGGCATGGACTAGACAATTACATGTAAGAAGGATACCCAGTATCCAAGGGAAAGTGTGGAAGGTGTAGCAAGACTCATGCTCAGCAATGGTGGATTTTGAGAATGAAGAGAAAGCCAAAAATTTTCTCTCAAGTAGCCTGTAGCATCTACATTTGAAAAAGCAGATGTCATTTATATGACAGATGGCAAACGGGATTAGATGGGCCAGAAGTCAGATGCTGAAAAGTATTCACTAAAGGACTGTTTTTTCAAGTGATATTTAGCACGGGCTTCAGTTTTCCCTATTGATACACATCTGCACATGCATCGTCTCTTTCATGGCCTAGCCTAGCTCTCGGGTGCTGACCTTCTCGGCCTGGGTAAGATACTTTCAGAGGAAGATCAAGTTCTCATGTAAAATTGTTCTTAGCTCGAGCAGTATGGAAGGATTTCCAGCTATACAAGGAGTTTCAGTTACTTCCTGTAGTTTCATCTCCCTCCCAATGCAAGATTTGTCTTCTCAGTACATGGGAGTGTTGTGTCAAGATCGAAGTCTTTCCATGCTGGGCCTTTTCTCAGGCTGTTCTGGGCACATTCCAATTTTGATTACAATGTTTAAAGTTCCTGTCCCTTTTTCTTTTCCTCTCTCCCTCTTTTTTTTTTTTTATAAAAATAATTTGGCACTGCTAATTAAAGCCAGCTTAAAAAAAAGGTACAGGAGATTTACAACACAGAACTTGTCTCAGCTTTTCAGAAGATCTCAACTTCTAATCCTGTGATGAAATATGCTCATGATTTTTAACACACCAAGCAAGCCGCATTGTGACAGTCCCAGCTCAGTCCCAGCTCAGCTTCTGGAGAAGCTCAGTTTCTAGAGTTCTTTTTCAAGTGTCATCTACAGCTTTCTGTGCCCTTACAGACTCCATTTGTGCATATATATATGTACATATGTATATATGTTCATATATATAAACTACAAGGCTTTTTAATTTATAGTTGTAATGTAAAATAAAACTAAAATCATAAATCAGAGAGTCAGTGACTACTACTAATGATTTGCTATTAGACATTAAGTGTCTTAATCATTCTCGTGCCAGGATGTTACTGCTTTTTTTTCCACTAGCAACCAGCAAATGTAATGAGTGATAACCACTGGACGCGTCGAGTGCAGCACATGCAGGAGCTTGAGATAATAAAGGAGAAAAAAGGTGAGGAGACAGCTGCCTAGGGAGATTATTCCATGATTCCTCAGCCTGGATACTTCTTGGATGGGAGGTCCTGGAAGTTACTAGTCAGTGATCATTTAAATACCTAATTAATTTTTTAGTTTTTCAATGATCAGCTAAATACACGAGTATTTGTCTGTGGTTGCTACACTCCTTTACTTAGTGAAAGCTTTCTCCATGGGGTCAAAATGCTTGAAAGAACAGTTCATTATAAGGCTGAAAAGTAGCACTTGTTTCTGTTTCACATTTGTAAGAAGAGCATTTTTCAGTGTTGCCTGCCTCACATTTGGGAAAAATTTCAAGTTTCAGTGGAGCAAATGACTCTTTTCTTAGTTTCCTCTGCTCCTCCCCATTATTTTTTAAGGATTTCAGATGTCGTAAATTCACCTGAATTCCCACTCAGCTGAGCACTGATTGTGCACCAGCCACAAAGGCAGCAAGACATAACACATCCGGAGCCAAGGAGCCACTCTGCGGATCCAAAGGGAACACGGATGCTTCTCATCCCGAGGAACAAATTTGAGATGTTGAAGTGGAGCCAGGCTCTTCTATTCCTCCAAACAGAGCCACCACTGGATAGTACGATAGGCTAAAAAAAAAAGCCACGCCACGAGCCTGAACTCAAATCAATGTCACGACTTCCCAGGGGTTTCCAATGGGATTTGGACCAGACTTTAAAAGCTGTGAGGGAACGAGTGTGTGCTTTATTCTCCAGGGACATTCCTGGAAACTTCAGTCAGTGCCCAGGACTCCTCTGGGTTTAATGCTGCTCTTCAACACAAAGCAAAACAAACCTTTGGCTCTCATCAAACAAGTAAACCAGCCAGATTCCCGGGGTTGCTGCAGATAAGACATGGATGCCACGAGAAATACAACTTCATACTAAAAAGAAAAGTGCCTGGTGCCCTAAAGGCCTCTGGTCTAAAATCACAGATTTACACAGTACTTTAGCCTTTGAGTCACTCGCACAGTTCTCTCCCTCTTGTTTTTATATGCTGCTAAAGACACGGATTTTAAAATCACTGTATAATCTCGACTTCTTTCCCAGCAGGAAAGGAGCAAAGCAGCCAGCAGACAAATACAACTTTGGCTCAAGGGATGATTCGCCTTTGCCAGCTCCCTTGGATTTTGTTCTCCCTATAATATCCATCATCTCCCTTTTCTTTTTCTTTTCTTGACAGAGTAGTTTGGCTAATTTGAAGATGGAGTTCAATGTAATTAACTGGCCCCCTAACAACAGCATGCCAATTTAATTGGTAAGATTCCCTGTAGGGAAGGCATTTAATTAGAATGATTGAATCCCTGTGAGGGAGCCACTGTCAGTGGCAAACGAAAACCCCTTTGCTCAGCACTTGCACAGTTTTGGTTTTGCATTCTCCCTTGTTTAAATGTTCATTATTCCTCCAGGGACAACAGCAAGCCATCCCCGTCCTGCACCCATCCAGCTCCCCTGGGCTTTAAGCACTGGGTACACATTAAAAACAGCAGCAGGATGCAGAAAGGAGAGTGTGTTGTCCAGATGACCAGACACCGAACACCCAGCTTGAACCAGACTCAGCTAAAATCTGAGCCTGTCAGAGAAGTCTGGTTCCAACTGAGGGTACTTTGTCCTGCTGAAAATTCTGCCACAGGTGCCACCGCTGAGCCCCATAATGCACAAGGGCTTTGAAGGCTGAACAGCTAAGAGGTGAAACAGAGGCATCATTTAAGTGCAATTTACACATCGTATTTTGGAGAAGTACTTTAATGCAGTTTTAACTCCATCTTCTGCACTTCCTTACAGTAGCCACGGGCCTGCCTCAATGTTCTCAGTACACAGGCTGTTTTAATATTGGATGTCTGCTCAAACATTCATTAGCTGAAAAACAAGTCCACTGCCTTCCTGGATTTGTTAACACAGTGAGCACAGTCCGAAGCAGCTCCCTCTTAGACAGAAAGAAATGAGAAAGTAAAGCATTATGAAAGAAGCCCAAGAACAACAGCAGTATTTGCACAAAGTACTAGGGCATGTGCCTTGGTAGCACACCAGATTCCCTTCGCATCTCCCATTGCTCTTCAGTGAAGCTCTTTTTCAAACTCCACTTAAAACCGCAAACAGCAGGACTGAGGAACACACGCTGGGAGTACCAGAGCCATTCAGAGACAAGGGCAGACCAAATGCTGCCATCCTGTCAGTCCCATGGGACCAGAGATACCGCAGCTCTCTGAAGAAGGCTCAGATCCTTGCTGCTGTTATAGCAGGGCCTAAGGAAACCACATAAAGGTGAGGTTCCACGGTGCAAGGCGCTGTCTTTGCAGATCCATGAGAATTGCTACCCTAGAAAACACGTAACCAGTGGTGCATTGCTGTGAGCCCTATGAGTCTAATTCCCATCAGCAGAACTAGGAATAGACACCAGACCTCCCAGTTCCCACTCCAAGGGCCAAGAGACTGTACTGGAGGGATTTCTGAAGTTGTCTGTGTAGCTGTAAGCAACAGATAGGGCCTGGGGTTTTTTAATGCTTCCAGAACTTTGATGTGTGTTGCTCCCCAGTGCTGCTGTAACACTAGGAACAGGAATAGAAAGAAGGCTGCAGGGACTTTTTTCCCCTATGTAAAAATATCTGATGCATGGAGGAAGAAATTGGAAACCACTCAAAACCCCTGTAGAGAGAGAAAGTAATTATAAAACTAAGGATGCAGTGTGTAGACTCTGATGACTGTGACACAGTATTATTAGAAAAGAGAACACATTATTAAAAAATAAATCAGACTTGGAGCCATATGCGCTAGCCAGACACTGTTGGTGACTGTGTTTGTGTAACTACAGGTCTACTCCAGTAGCTAGATTCTGCAATCTTTACTCAGACAAGCTATTCTTCACACCAGCATCTCCAGACAGCATTTTGACCCAAGCAGGAGACAAAAGAAAATTGTTTATGTACACATGAGGACAGATGAGGTTCACTCCAGTCTGTGTGCTCAAGCATTAGGTGACAATGAGCCTCATATGCAGCAAACCCACATATTAGTGATGGATACAGGGGAACTACACACAGGCTGGTTTTTAGAGAGTTTTCCTTAGTAGATTCTCATTAGATTATGCTAAAGTTAAAAGAATGACCAAGTGTGAGCCAGGCAACACCCCTCTGTGCATTAAGCAGTGACAGCCCTGCCTTACTGGAAGAACTCCTGGTCCGAGATAGTGCTGGTGTGCAAGAGGTGGTTGAGCCCTGCGTGCGCAGAGTCGCTCGAGCAGTTCATTTCTCCATCCTTTCCCTGCTTGGAGGCACTGAGCCGGAAAAGGCTGGAGCAACGCAGGGCAAGTTCCAAAGCATCCAGCCAGCACCGCCCTGTGAAAACAGAAGGAATTACTTGAGCACAAGAGAGTAAATAAGACAATTCATTCACTGCTTCTCAAAAGCTTTTTGCCTGGAAGTAAGGCTCACTGCAATTCAGGAAGTCACTGTGTACAAAAATCTATTTTTCATGATTCCCTAGGTTATCTTGCCAGGCAGGGTGTGGGTTAGTGGCTGCATGAGAGACACATCTGCATGGGTAATATAGTGGGAAGCTCACCCCAACTCCCCGTTCCCTAGTAACAGCTCTTCCTCTGATCTCCCCCCACCTGGTCACATCCTCTTTTGCCCCTCTCTCATTTTGTCCGAGATGCAGGAAATGTGCAGAGGTGCGGTGCTTTCAATTCACCGAGCAGCTCCTGTCTGCAAGCAAAACAGCCTGAAAACGCATCCAGCATTTGGCACCCCCAACGCACACACTACCCAACAGCAGGGAGATACTGAGCCACTGCGCTGTGCAGGAGAGGCCCCTGCTTCCTACGGGCTCACTGAACTACAGGCCAGCTCAGTGGTCCCATCCAGAGTGCAGTGCTGCAATAACAATCACTCCAAACCAGAGCCAGGATGATCAGTAATTGCCAGAGTGATTAAGACTAGAGGGAGTTGCTTGTCAGGCTGTTTATTTTTCCTCTTTCTCTGTAGTTTTTTCTCTTTTCTCCATTCCTTCTCCCTGCCTAGTTCATCAGATAATCTGGGTGGAGCATCAGTTTTTCTTATCTTGACACAAAACGTCTTTACCTGAAGGGTCTACTTCATAAATACCAGGAACTAGAGGCATAGCAGAGATGAGACAAACCCCAGTTCCTATGCATAGCCTCCGGGATGTTCATAAGGCCTGAGTAGATCCCGCAGACAGGCAGCAAATGAAAAGCACAGGAATCCAAACTGACCCTTGGCTCCTTTTGCAATGATCGCAACAAGACTATGAAGCTGTGTTAGTGTTAAAGCCACCACGATGCTAGAGTTGCTGTGCTCTAGGAGGCACCTGAAAACAGCCTGCTTCTGTAGTGCAGCCCTTAATGAGGCCAGGACACCTGCAAATTGGCTGAACGTTCAAGAACTGAAGTCTAAGGGGAGCTATCCTCTAATTTCAAGCATATAAACCAGCTCTTCATTACACTCAGAATATATTTTGCAATAATTAGAAGTGTGCTCAAGAGGTCGCGAAGAAAACAAAAGGATTTTGCTCTAGCAATGGTAAGTGTTACTAACAGGTTTTCCCTGGACCTCGCTCAGTCCTAGGTCCCATTTGGGAACTATTTCCGTTACATGCAATTCTATAGCACCGCATCAAACATGTGAATAAATCTCACTGGGATCCTGCTTTCTCTGAGGCAGAACTCCCATCAACTTCGACAGGATAAAACTTTATCTCTGTGAGATCAGTAAGAGTTAAAAAACCCAACAGATCATATGTATATAAAGGAGCGTTTATCAGTTTGACTAGCTTTCAGTGCTTGCTTAGATACAAAGCTGAAACCAGTAAAAAGAGAGGAAAAAATCCCCAAACTTGGGAGAATTACACTTGAACACTGAGCCACAAACATCACAGAGACCAGTTGTTCATTCTAATTTCATCCCATAAATTTTTCAGCATCCGCTTATGATTTAATAATAAAATCACACAGAATGGTTAATAAAAGATTAGGAAAGCTGAAGGCTGTTGGAATTGATTTCACACTATTTTGTATTTAACAAATATTCTTGCATTAAGGCTTTGCACGCAGAGATTTATTCCCTTCTGCCACATGGAGGATTTGCATGGATAACCCACCAGAGTTAATGGCTGTGTTGAGCACAAATCCACCTCCGGCATATCCCCCGACCCCTAAACCCACCCAGAGAAAAACCCATTTCAGGCTGTTCCATAGAAGGGAGCACACTCCTGCCTATGCTCACTGCCTTCGACTTCTCTCTCTCTCTCCCTTTGCTTTTCTTTCCCCAGTGAGGACAGTAGAATTTGACATTTGGAAATGCTACATACGTGAAGATATTTTTATATTCAGTGGGTTTGTACAATCAGGCACTTTGCTAGGTGGCTTGATTTGCAGCAGCGGGAGCGCTTTGGCACGGTACCCGAGGTCACTCCTCAGCGCCCTGCAGCACTCGCGTAGGGATGTTACCTTGGGACGGTTACAGCAATGCAATGGCTCCTTTTACTTGCACCCAAAGCCTCCTTCAGCTGTGACCCTGACGCTGCCCTTGCGGCCCAACCCTTCCTGAAGCCGCAGGCAGAGCCGGCAACCAGCCAAGACCCTCCCAGGCACCTCTCACCCCCCCCCCCACTGCCACAGGCATTCACTGGTACTAAGGTGAGCTCAATGGCTTGGCCAAACCTTTTGGATCCGCTCCATGGCCAGGGCACACTTCTACATGACATATGTAGGTCTTTTATCTCTTTAGAGAACACCCTGGAAGAGGGTATGAGTAACTTGAATCTTTTTTCAAACCTTATTCAAGGAGCCTAATTTTATTTTTTTAAAAACCAACAAGTAAAATATTAATTTTAATATTCCAAGGCAAAGACACAACACTCTGGAGGAACCGGCTGTGCCCTCGCAGTCAGCGTTACTTGTGCCCCACGGAACACTGAAATGGCATCGGTGTACGTCCTTATTTTCATCTCTAAAGGAAAAGTGAATTCCAGGGATGCACAATGTCCCCAGGCTAAGAACTGGGCCTTCAGCCATCAGGGGGTGCTGTGAATCCAAACAAATACATGCCACTAAAGCAGGCATAAAATATGGGATTTCCTTTGCAAATGAAAAGGTTCCATTATCTGCAAGTCAACAGTGTGCTAATTGAGGCATAACATCAGAAAATTACACCCTCTCAAATGTCAGGGGTTGCACACAAGGTAAACGTGTTTCCTTGCTAAAAGCCTACAGGAAAGGTTTCTATGTGTGAGTGATCTTGCTATTGGGTAACATTCTTCTTTATTGTGAAAATGATATAAAAATGCTACCATCTGCATTACTTAATTGTTTGCCTGACAGGTCTACTCACTCCTTCAGCAACTGCAGAAAGGGAAAAAAGTATGTGGTCACATAATTAAAGGCTGTCGGCTATAGCCACAGCAGTCTGCATGAAGGCTTCCTGGTTACCTTACATGCTGGTTTTGACTGGGACAGAGATGATTTTTTCTATAGTAGCTGGTATGGGCTGTGTTCTGGATTTGTGCTGAGAACAGCGTGAATAATACAGGGCTGGTTTTGTTACTGCTGAGCAGCTTACACAGAGGCAAGGCCTTTTCTGATCCTCACCCCACCAGCAAATAGTGGGGGGGGAAGGGGGGTGTGGCAAGGAGTTGGGAGGGGACACAGTCAGGACAGCAGACCCCAACTGACCAAAGGGATATTGCAGACCGTATGATGTCATGCTCAGCATGTAAAGCTGGGGGAAGAAGAAGGAGGGAAGGGTGGGATGCCATTTTTCTTCCCAAGTCACTGTTACACGTGGTGGAGCCAAGCTGTCCTGGAGGTGTCTGAACACCTGCCTGCCATGGGAAGTGGTGAATGGATTCCCTGCTTTGCTTGTGCGTGAACTGGTCAGGTGCTGGAAGCCCAGTCACTTTTGGCTACCCCCAGGAGCAATGGGGAAAGAGTGAGACTCTCTGACATGACTGCTCCTGAAGCATCCGAAGTGGATGTCCTGCCAGAGTGCTAGCATTGGCTTGAGTCCCTGCTCTCTTTTGTAGCAGCCTCTCTCCCTGCACCGATCACTGGTTCCAACATCCATTCCCTGCATCATGTCAGCAAATGATCACAGCATGTGGCGTGTGACAGATGTCCCGGGAAAGCAGGATGTCAGAGGAACATATCAGCACATCAGTCAGCTGTGCTCACTGCAAAAAAAAAAACAAAAGAAGAAACAGAGGTGTCTCCCCCAAGCAGGCCTGGAACCCTTTTTCTGTATTATATGTATTTACAGTAAAATGCCAACAGTCATCAGTGACAGTTTCAAAAAAGGAAACTCTTTGAAAAGTCAGTTAAACACAGCTGGCTTCCAAAGTTCCTTCCCTCTTGAAAGGTTTGGGAAAACAAAAGCTAATGAAGGGACGTGTATTGTCCTGACTTAGCAAAACCAAAGCTGAATGTGGATCCCACATATAGTTTGAAACCTTCCATATGACTTCTCCAGACCTTTTGGCTCAGCCGGCTGAAGAAGCCCCTTGTGGTCCTTTGAGGTGACTCCTGCAGTACAGCCCTGCAAACAGGAATCACTGCTGCTCCCTGCAGGACACTCCCGGGGGCACAGGGCACTGCTGGCACCATGTGGATACCTGGAGCCTGCCATGCTGAACAGGTGCAGACATGCACTCACACCAGCTCTTTTTCACAGACAAAAGGAACTACTAAAATCAAGTGACAAAAATCATCTCTTCTCCCCCTTGGGAAAAAAACAAACCCAGAACAACCAAGGTTGCTTATGCTACTAACCTAAGATCAGTTCAAGGAATAACTTGGGTCTGCCCTAGTCATTGAACAGATTTAAATTACAACAATAGCCCACAGAAAGAAAACCCAAGCAGGCAGTACTGAAAACAGTAAGCTATTTAGCTTTGAAATTCTTTACAGTCCCCAACATTCACCTAGAGCATCATGTGATGTGCCAAGTCTATCTGCCACATTTTGCAACAGCTGGTCACAGAGGAGCCATCCAATTTTCTCTCAGCACTCACCAATAATGAAAGTCTGCTCAAGATGGAGTCACACCATTGCACATCAAAATCTCACTCAGAGACTATACTTTTTTTCCATTGCATTCCTATAGCTGCAGATAGGCTGGGATGAAATTTCTCCCAATTAAGATTTCAAAAGCCTCACACCTAGTAACCCTACATTCCTCCAGAGAGGCAGCACTAAGGGAATATTGTTCTTCTTTAATTATTAAAGTCATCCAGATTTTGGCCTCTCGCCTCACACAAGATAGATGCTTTTAAAAATCAACCTGAAGTAGACTGTCACCTGGGATCGAGGAATTCTTGCTCAAGTGCGGACAAATTGCAAATGATGAGGAGGAGGCTGATTTGGTTCCCTCAGTGAACATTAAGGTCACTGTATTCAGCTGACTGCTTATTTTGCTGTACCACCCAGGTGCCTGCATGCAGGATTTCTTACACTTTGGCTGTCAGGATGCAAGGATGCATCTCTCAGTTAGCTGCAGGTGCAATTCATGCACAGTGCTAAATGAAGTCTGGTTGCAAATGCCTGGAATTTAAATTGCTGTGGAAGGTCTAAGGAATATGAAGGGCAGACATAAAGCTAAGAAGGTAACTTCTATTTTTGTCAGTACTGACAGGATCCAGTGAACTTGGATTCAAATTGCAATCTTCTTCCTGGTTCACTGCTTCTGTGCATGACCCTTATTTCAATGATCTAATTTCCTCCCCAGATCAGAGCACCAATTTTGGAGGAAGGGCCACATGCCTAGCAAAGGACCAACAACGCTGTCAATCAGACCGTCAGGATTTCCACACAACTCCATCCACATCAGGCAATGGAGACTACTCAGAGCATGGCTGAAGGAGGAGACAGCCATAAGGGAGTGTAACTGTTCCACTGTTAAGCCTTTAACCCTTGGTAACTCGACACTTGGAATTCCCCCAGTAACTGCCCCTTTGGTGGCAGCTCTGCCTTATGAGATCTGAGCAGGTGACTCCAAATGCTTAGGAGGTCTAGGGCACTGGTTTGGAGATCTCAGGAGCTGCCCCAGAATGGTCCAAGCAGAAAACTCGGGACAGGTTTAAACCACTAAGCCATTTGATCAGTGTAAATCTGACATGTATACACAGTGGTTTGGGAAATGCAGGTTTCTTTTCTGGGACTGGTAAGAAAGAAAGACTTTGTGCTTGTACAGGGTGAGCCCTTGTAGGCTAATATGACCTTCCAGATACCTTTAAAACACATCACAAAGCAGCCTGCTGTGTGTCTGTGAATGTGAAACCTACTGTAGCTTGACGGTGTTTCTGCAGGCTGCCCAGAAGTCAGGACCTTAAATCCTACCAACAGTCTGTCACAGATGGTACAGCAGAGGGGGAAAAAGGGATTCTGAAATGCCGAGAGAAAAAGTAGGCCACGTAGCTGCTGATCGTGATATAGTTGCCTGGATAGCAGAACTGTACATCTAACATATGCTGCATCTCAATATTCCCCAGCAAGTCAGAGGCCTCCACAAATTACTGTGAAATCTGCCAAACGCTCTGCGGTTCATTTTCCACTACTACCATGGAAGGCTGCGCTAAGAAGAGTGTGGTCAGGACACCTCCTCAGAGATGCTGTAGAGTCACACAACATTGCATCTACGGAGGAGACGCAAACGTACTACAGATACACGCTAACATTACACAAGGGAATGGATTCCGGCTGCCCCGCTTGTGTCAGCTGGCTCAGCTCATGCTGCCTTCATCGCCCGGCTCTCCTGACCACAACCGCATCTTCTGCTTGTCCAGGGTGTTAAAGCAATGAAATAAACTCAGGTACACCCTCCTGGAGATGCCTCTTTACAACAGGTAAAGTTATGTAACAGTCTACAGCCATTGCAGTAGTGTCTCTGGGCTTAAAAATCAAATTGTAGTATTTGCAAAGTAGAAGCCTTAATTTGCTGCAGTTTATAGAGATTTATTTAAAAGTAACCGTTTCTATTCCTTGTGTCCTTCTCTGCACGCGCTTTACACCACCTACTGCTGTTAATGCCATTTCCAAGTCACTCACCCCCAAGTGTGACACCCACGTGTTTGGCCATTTGTCAGCATGTCTACACACTCAGTGGAGCAGATACCCCCGAACTGCCCCCACAAAGGCTAACCAAGAAACCAAGGGAGCAGAGCACCGCCACCATACCAGGACAGCTCCTGTGCTCGGGAGGGAGGCCAGTCCAAGTGTTCAAGCTGTTCTCCCCTCCTGTCTGCAAATCCTCACCCTTCCCTTCCTGCACAAGATACAGCCACCTCTCACAGCTCACTGACCTCAGCTGTGAAGTCAAATACTCTCATTCAGACGAAAATGGCACCATTTTTCATGTTAGTATTTCTGGTGCAGTATTATCTCTTTTTTTTTTTTTTTCACAGAATCACAGAATGTCAGGGGTTAGAAGGGACCTCAAAAGATGATCGAGTCCAACCCCCCTGCCAGGGCAGGATCACCTAGATGAGGTCACACAGGAACACACATAGGCAGGTTTTGAATGTCTCCAGAGAAGGAGACTCCACAACCTCCTTGGGAGGCCTGTTCCAGTGCTCTGTCACCTTCACTGTGAAAAAGCTTCTCCTTGTGTTTACACAGAACCTCCTGGGTTCCAGCTTGCACCCACTGCCCCTTGTCCTATCATTGGACATCACTGAATGGCGAAGTCCACTTATAAATGGACAGATCCCAAAGCTTCACTTCACATCAGCTGTCACAGTCATCTCCTCAGACTCTCTGGATCTACCAGGCACAATGTGGGTGCGCCAAACCTGTACAGGTGGCTCTACGGCACTGCTCGTGCTGCTCAACAGCATATATTATTTCACACTCAGCCAAAGGCCCTGGTTACTTTCTGTGTACATGTTTACAATGTTCATTTGAGAGGTATCTCAGTTCCTCCTTCCCTTGACCACATTAGCTTTACATATAACCACAGGACCCTCCTATAGAGATGCAGCAAAGCAGAGGAAAATCACACTAAGTCATGAAGTAACTCTACTTTGATCTGCCTGGCCTCTACACACTTCCTGAGAATCTTGGAAAACATCTCGGCTTTAAAAATACATTCCAGTAACTCACTATTTTAAGCTCTTATGATACCAGAGACATACAATAATTCACTGGGCAGAAAGCTTCCCACAGGCATTTAATTGCTGAAAATTCTCATGTGCCAGATATGGTCCTTTTTGTGCTTTTTCAGCATGTGCCGTAGGACCCAGACAGAGAGACAGCGGTTAGAAAAGTCTCAACCTGGGAGCTATTGCTTTCTTGGGAGCCTGGTGGGTGAGGTTAGTCAGAACAAATCTAAAGCTATTTTACTCTACCTAACTGGCCTATGGCAGTTGTTGCAAAAAGAGAGAGCAGAAGTTCAGTGGCAGGTCTCTCTGCCAGGCTGGATTTAAGGTTTAATCATTAGGTTTCCAGCAAAATGAAAGTATTAATTTACAAGGTACCTGAAATGCCAGAAAAAAAGTGTAAGACAGCAGTCTGTCTTGAACACATCCAGTGACCACATTGGTCCCCTTGTGCATTTTCTAATTAAATGAATAGAAAGACAAGCCACGTGGATCTCTAAGGAAATAATTTAGAAAATGTGGATTGACAGACAGATGTTGACAATATTTGGTTGCCTAAGAACTCAGTGGGACTGTTCCATATAGCTACTCTGGGGGCTGTCTGTATAACCAGGGTTTGAAATGCTTGTAATTGAGCAGCTCTACCCAAACAGCACTATTTTTTTCCCCACGAGACTATTGTATCAACCTATCCCTTTCGAGACAGGTGATTGGGAGCTGGGTTAGAATCCCGTATTCCTTTACACGGGTAAGCTGTCCTGTTTCATAAGCTACAAAAGCCTAATATTCAAAGAAGCAGCTGTGATTCTATGGGTCTATACAAGTTCTGCTTATTTTCATACTGTTCTGTTACACTGGCACCTGCAAACAGCTTTCAGTGTCAAGATGGTACCCCACACATGACCAGCCCCCTTTGCGCAGCAGCAGGAAGAAAAGCACACCAAGCCTGTCACAAAAGAAGGTTTCCTTGTATTCTAAGTGCCATGTCAAAGGCGCATTTGGCATTGTCCTATTTCCAGCCTTTAGGAATATGTAAACCTTAATCACTGTCCCAGAAGGATGCTGATTTCAAAGCCCACTGTGCTCCCTAAAAAAATCCTTGTGTCCTTAAAGTTACGCTAGATGAGACCCAAAGGAGAACATGGGCTACATGTGCATCCTTGGCAGGGTAGGTGAAAGGTGAAAAATATCCATAAAATGAACAGCCTGGGTTAATTTGCTATGGCAAAAAAAAAACCTTACAGTAGTCTGAAGGTCAAATGGAATGAAAACATGTTTTTAATCTTCTTATCTACTTATAAATCACTGATATTTTAGGTCCACTCAAATAATTTATAGAGATTTTCACATAGCAAGCTGGCATGCCTGTTATACATTGACCAAAATTTACCTTCCATAATTCTGTGAATTCCCAGGATGGTATTTTACCTGTGGAGTCACCAGCAGCTGGGCCTGCTATACTGTAAACCATGGCCCAGCATGTTTACAGGAAAATTCTGGTGGTTGAGAGACATCTATCAAGAATTCTTCAGTATTACTATGTAATTTTCCTCTGACAGATCCCAACTTAGTGACAGACGGAGGCAGATAACCCACTAAAGTCTCTGCTGAACTGAGCAGACAGTTAAGCTCCCCTCTCAACCCAATTTTGGGATTACTCCTTTCATCCTTTAGTATATCCTAATTTAGGGGGTTTTCCCCAGCTACAGCCCTAGGTCCCTCTTCCGTACACATGGGCAGACAGGTGGCTGTTCAATGAGGAATATGAAATGTGCCTGTCATCTGCTTGACCTGTTCTGATCATTGCTAACAAATGGCAGCTCAAGCTGGGTGAGCCACCGTTTTTTCCCCTTACATACCAATTGTTGATTTTATCAACCTCCTTTCTTAGCTAGCACAAAGTATGCAATCTGGAGAAAGCAAACAGAGACCCAAGCTCACCATCTGATTCGGAGGCTGCTCTGAAAATCAAGTAGCTGCTGGGAAGAGGCTGAGTGATCGAACCAACATTTTCTCCCTTTGGGCCCTGGAAATGCACAAAGACAAAGAGATGTAAGGCACAGAAGATGCAATCGACTGTTCAACGTCTTTCTACCCTTCCTGGGAAGAGCGGTGTGTACGATTGTGATAGGAAAGAAGGAAGGAGATGTGAGCAATTTAGAAAGACTCATTAGTAGTCATGATACTGCTGCTGCATCTCTAAAGCACTACTGAAATAATGATGCTGTCTGTCTCCTGGCCCTTCAGCATCATGCCTGTTCAGAGCCTAAGACCCCAAAGACAAAGACCATCTCTCACTACAGGTGAATCTTCTCCTCCCTGCTACACTAGGACTCAGAGCTCAGCTGCAACCTCGACAGTGCACCTAAGAAAGGATCAGCTTCAGATCACTCTTTTGTCTTTACATTTGATTTGAGACTGAGAAAGCATTATCAAACAGGGCTTGATTAGTCTTTGACAAATAGAGTGGACTCACAGTGGTCTAGATGGTATGACAAGACATCTAGTGTTGTAAAACAAAGCTTAAAAAAAGGGGAAAAAAATCCCTTTCATTAACAGTATGGTGGATCACTGGGAGGATGAAGATGAAACTAAGTGAACAAACAACTGTAAAAGCAGCAGCACAAGCCCATTATTACAACCTTTTTCTTTAAAGGAATAACTCAAAGTTCTTAATATCAACAAAATGAAAATATATATATTCAAAGATTTGGTGGGTCTGACCCCAAGTCATTTAGTGCTCTAAACAGATGTCAGAACAAGCTGCAGCTCTAGACATCAGAGAGCTTTATAGGAAAAAAGTTCCCTGGTGCATATATTTAGCTTTCAACTACAAGTAATGGTCTTACACCTGACCTACCCACCATTTGAAAGGTGTCCCAAAATTTCACCCTGCTCTCACTGAAGTTAAATGCCTGCGTGTCAGATTTAATTGGCTAGCACAAGCATAAATGCCTCAGGCAGTGCTTGAACCAGACATTTGCTCCAAGGCTGAACCCCACAGTTAGATCCAAACATCAGCTGAGCAGCTGGGCCAACACATACAAAGGTGCTTATTAATTACCTTCAACTAACTACAAGTCCACTGGTGTGAGTCAAAGCTGGACCATCAGCTCCAGTCCAGAAAATCCCCGAACATTTCACAAGCCATTTTAGCCAAAAGTGGAAGCAGTTCAGCCAACTCTTACTTCTATTGTGCTGGACGGTATCTTTGGCTTTTCGCTTCAGCTCAAGCTAATCTATATTTCATGAGAAACAGGCTTTCTTTGTGCACTTATACATAACCAATTTACATCAGTCAATTCTGCTCCAGTTGCTTTAAAAGGCCATGAAATGACAGAAACCAACGTTTTTAGCAGTTTCAGCCTTAAACCGTTGTCAGAGTGCAGATGGCTTCTTTGACATTAAGCAGCTCACTGGTGGATTTCTTTCTGGTGTGTATTTTGGTGCTCAGCTTGCGGCTGGAAGCGTCTCTCACACCTAACGATCCAGGACGAGCACGGCTTTCAGGAAATATCCTGCTATGCAGCTCCAATGTAGCTTTCTAAATATCTGTCTCAAGTGACTCAGAATATTACTTTGACTTTGAAATTCAAACCTCTTGGGACTTCCTCCGATACACAAACATTTTTCAGAGATATATTCCCTTCATATTTAATATACTAATTCCCATTTCTGTCATCTATTTTCTCAAGAGACAGGAGAATTAGATATACTTACAGAGGCATAAACACATACACATATTAATAAAATCTCTTTTTGCTTTTGGACAATTCCTAGCAAGGGAAGGGCGTTCCAGCACAACACTTCAGATAGGTCAGTGACACTACTTTTCAGTACCTGACTGCATTTTCCATTCTACTTTTTCACTACCTCTCCCAATTGTGCTTCTCAGACAAATTCAGCTGACTTGTCAAGTCACAAGGAATTTTTTTGTTGATGGACTGCAAACGATCAACAACCTTCTTGGATGCGTGCCCTGAATTAAAAAAGTGCCAAAACTCTCAAAACTGAGCAAGAAGCAAGGTAGCAATGAACCTTTGGAACTTAAAGCAAAAGCAATGCATCTAGGCACAGATCAGAACTGAGCTGCTGACAGAAAGCAGCAGCTCTTGCCCCTGGTTGTTGAGGTTAATTTTCATTCTCTCCTCCTACCTTATTAAAAATAGCAAGACTTTTTACAGAGATTGTAGAGCTGTGTTTAAAACTGTTCAGTTAATGGCAGGGATGAGCAGGAGTGAGCCTGCTTGATGAGCTCCCTCAGGGCTTCCCCTCCACTTGGTGACATCTTCTGATGCCAATGGCAAATGCCTTCCTTGCACTCACATGAGTCTTTTGAAGGAGATGGACTCTGCTGACCGCCCTGCTCACACTGGTGATGGCTCCTAGAGAATTTATGCCCGCAATAACTGTGCTGAGTCACTGTTTTTAATGGAGAAACAGAGTTCAAGAATATTTAAGTTTTGTCTTCAGGGTATCAAACAGATGTTGCTCTAAGTGCCTCTCAGCATGCATTGAATTCTTCCTCTTCGCTCCTAGGCATTAGATATCTTTTTTTTTTTTTCTTTTTGCCTATTCTTAAAGGAAAATAGAAAAAGAAATGCCATTCTAAACTTTCCAGAGACTTCTTTTTTAAGAAGTGTGAGAACCTATTAATCATTTGTGTTACAGGGAGATCCTGACATCACCGCAGGAAGCACTGTGTGTACAGGAAGAGACTGTCTCCGTCTGTGAGTAACAACGGACTGAAGAACGACTCCAAGTGAAGGAGAGAAAAACTTACTCTTTCCATGTCAAAGGAGAGAAAACTGAGGCAACCTATCCAAAGTCGCACTTCTGAGAAGCAGTAAAGGCTTGAGCAGACCACTGAGTTCCAGGGGCATCACAAATAAATCCAAGCCTCAGAGGCATTAGAAAAAAAGAGTCAAACTATTAATCTGGTTTTTGTCACCTTGCCAGCCCTCTTCCAGTGTTGTGCAAAGCACTTGATTATTTGTGTGTCCTTGTTTGGGGAAAGTCAGTTAATTTGGTCTATTCCTCAGCTCTTTTTAAAGATGTAGGCCATAGCTTGATAGAGCTTCTAGGTATTGATTTTTCTTCCTGCAATAGCAGGTTTTCCCTTTCCTCAGTCTATGCACACGTCTACACACCAAGAACGCCGCACTTGTATTACAATGTACCTGTGATGTCATGTGATACCATGAGCAAGCTTCAGTGTCTTTAATTTCTCTATGCAGTCTATTCACCACCACTGAGAGCAACTGAATAACTGCAAATCTAGATAGAATCTATGCTAGATAATACTAGTGCTCACTTTGGTGACCAAGAAGAGGTTTTTTGACTCATCAAGACTGTTACCTTTACAGCCCAGATTGATTGATCCAAAGGATGAAAAAGTTTAAAACAGAAGCCATCCTTTTTGGAGGGTCTCTCGATCAGCTCACAAGAATGGAGCAAGATTGTCCCAACCCACTGTCCAATCTTTGGTGTCTTATAAATCAGCAGCACTCCTGGTTTCAGAACACACCACAGCTTGGTCCAACTCTTCAGAGTCCCACGAATCTGGAAGGAAGCAGGGAGAGAACAAAAAGTTGCATTTAAATTGCTCCTTAAAAGAAAATCAGCATTTACTCATATTTATACAGTATTTCCAGCATGTGTTTCTCCCACACTACAATACACTTCCTTAGGAAAATACACTACATTATCTCAATAGCTTTAGGGTTCTTATAGTGAAGTCCCAGACCTTGTAAATCTGGCTATCAGAATCTAGTCTTCCTACTTTTTATTACTGGCTTACTGTTAGCAGCTTGCTTAAATTTGCAGGCAATCAGCACTGCTGGCCCATGTGAGAGTGATTTATTAATAATCACAGAGGATACACCAATTAGAACACTGCACAGAAAAATGTTCTACCTACTCTAACTTGACTCATAAGTCATTGTAGTGGCGTTCTGCAGAACAGGGTTATGAATGGGTTTTGTCAAATACCCCATTTTTAAAAGCACCTTCTCCAGCTGGTTTTCTTCTGTGTCAAGCTCAATGCTCGCTCTCTCTAGTAGACAAGACATTAAATCTGATAGTGTATATTAAAAATAACAGCTGTAAGAATGGGGAAGTTTCTCAGGAAGATTCAATTTTGCCTAAGGTCTTCCTGGATTCAACATACATTGGCCAAACATAAGGTCTTATGTCAGTATACTGATTTTGTGGCCCAGCATTATTTGTTGCTGAAGCAGAAATTTCCAGCCATAGCAAACAGGCAACAGGTAGTTTGCATTTAAAAAAAATCTCAATATTTATCTATCACCAACACTAAACATTGTAAACATTCTGCTGCCAGTCTAATCTCTCAAATAAATCATACTCATCTCACTTTTCTGGCCTCTAATCCTGATCTACACAACGCTGAAGGTTTTTCACACTAGTCAAATGCGAATGTATGGCTTTGTGATTGGTGTGTTTGGTGATGCTTTGCTGTTATAAAAGGGGCAGCCAATTCACTATTAGTTGAGAAGATTAAGTAGCTCCAAACAAGGAGAAAAACTGTGCTCAAAGGTAATGTCCCTCCATGTCAATCCAACTTTATTTGGCCACATACAAAGTTTCAGGACTTCAGTGAGACGTTGTCACTAGTTGAGTCTTTGCTCAAAGAGAAATTACAGTTGTCATCAGGTCCAGTATGTTTCATTCTCTGCTGTGACAACATAAAATCCACCTGTCAATAGAACAAGCTGTATGTGCCCATTTCCAGGCTGTTACCCTGTCTGTTTGTTCCCTCTTCAATACAAAACCACATCTCTGGGAAGAGACCAACAGACTCAGAAAGGAAGAAAGAAACAACCAACATCACTTCCTTTTGTACTGTGCGCCTTTTGAGACCTTGTGACTATTTAAGGACAGGGAATAGATGGATTGAGTTAGGTTAAGATGGAAAGTAAATATTTCCCCTAGGTGTCCTTTTATAGCAGTTATTTAAGTACAGCTTTACGGCAACTTCAACTTAAAATTATTCTGCCTTCCTTTACTAAAGAAGTGCTAGGGCATAAGTCTCAGACACATCAACTGCTTCTCACTTATTGTTTCTTACAGCCTCAGAAGCAATAGTCTGTATGAAATACCTTCAGCCAGTCTGCTGTGATCACTACACTGGGATCCTTCAGAGCACTGAAGAGTTGTTTGGTAGCTCTTTTCTTCTCCTGTCTGTAATTTTTTTTTTGTACCTGGTTGAGAACAGAGAAAATAAAGCAGCTGTAACCATGGCCTCTTTTGGGAAGGAAAGAACAGAATGCATTAAGGGCAGCTATGTATAGCACAGCCAGAACGTGACCCAGCACAGGTTCCCCAGAAATGAGCACAAGGAAGAACAAAGCCCTAATGCAATAGCAGGCGTTTCCTTTGCTCCTGAAGCTCCACTAAACATAACCTAATTTGGCTTTTCTTTGGGGGGAAAATAGAAAAGAGGGTGAATAGCCAGTCCTGCCCACTTCTCAAAGTAAGGATATTAAATCTAATTGCATTTAAATCAGATACTTTTTGTTTGGTAGACAAGCAAGTGTCCAAGCACCTAATGTCTCTGGAACATACAAACAAGAGTGAAAATATCACACTGATTTGCTGCTTACAGCATATAATCTAATCCTATATATAAAGCCTGTAAATGCCCTTGGCCTACAATGACTCCTAAAAGAGTTGGAGGCTTCTCTGGGTCTTGGGAAATGTCTCAGAGTAGTTCCCAGTGGTTTGTTTGGAAGGCCCTACTTGTTTTGTAAAAGCAAGTCAGCTGATGATGACTTGGCTGCTTTGCACATACCTTCAGTGTTTCCTTCTTCGTGAACTTGGCTGTGGGAGACACACACTCTTTGTCAGACCCATTGCAAAGCTTGTATTCGATCTAAAAAAAGAGGGAGAGAACAAATAGGAATGTGTTAACATGAAGATGCTCAAGTTAATGCCCTAATGAAAAGTCATTTATATCTCGTAGGAATCCATGAAAGAGCTGATTGCGGACTTCAGCAGCACAACACTAGGCAGGCACAGAAAATCCCTATTTGTAGTCCAAACTTTGTTTTTACATTCATAGTCAGTTGGAAAATTCCCCCCAAAATTTTCTCTGTATTTCTCCAATGCAGACATTAATCCTGGTAAAATAAAAATAACAATAATAACAAAAAAATCCTATTCTTATTTCTAACTCTGAAAGTTACTCATCTCTTTTCTGAGCTGAAAGCATTTCAATTACTGGAATAAAAATTATGGGGAAGCTCATATAGATCTTTCAGAACTAGACTTGATATTAGTAATGACTGTTGCCCAAGCTGAAGCAGCCAGAAACAGGAGTGGGCAAGAAACAACCTAATCATGTTACAGAGAATACGGGAAATCATCATCAGCTCGGCCTTGCGAAGTGGGGCATAAAATAACACAGTCACTTCAAATCACGTTTGGTAGTGTCAGTGCTGTTTAAATTCATTTTCAGAGGCTATAAACTGATCTCATGATTGTGCTGATGGACTGAAAAAACATTTTACATTTGTCAGACATTGTCACAAAATAACCACAGCTGCCTGGAGCCCAGCTCCCAAGGAGGACCCCTGCTTGGGTAGGAACTGTCAGCAAATTGTCCAAAACCTGGGGAGGGGCACTGGCGTGTGAATTATGGTATAGCCCGGACTCTGCTACGTTTTGTGTGACCTTGGAGAAGTCACTTTCATTCTCTGTACCTCTTTTTTTCCTCCCAACCTTTCATGTCTCTGATGCAATCAGGTCTTTTGGGGTCAGGTCCTGTCTCTCCGCCATCCACATGACAGTTTTATAAAAAAGCTCAGCCCTTGGCCACCTTGCTCATGCTCATTAAATGAGCATGACACAAAAATGAGCTGTACTAAGGAAAACCTGTATCATATATAATTCCCATTGATAAATTCACTGCTACAAGGTGAAACAAATCCACTGGGCTCTCCAGCTCCCTCTCCTTTATGTCATGAGTTGATGCATTCGTTTTATACTGCCTTCAGTTTTGAGAGACCCACTATCTTTTTCTTCCCAGCAAGACAGAAACCTCTCCAGCTACTATAGCCACTAACCACACTGAACGTCAATGTGCACAGGGAAATATTTAGTGACAGCCCGTTCAGTCCTTTTCACATTATTTAGATAAAAACACACCAATGTATGACCAGCTGACGGCAAACAGGCCAGCAGCTCTGCTTTGGAGACTGTGGCAGGAGGAAAAGAGGGAGATGAGGGTGTGTGCTCAACTGAGAAAAATTCTGTGGATGACAGAGGATTAGATGTTAGGGTCAGAGGGTGCAACCTGCAACAGAGCCAGGGTCACTGCAGAACCCATCACTTGTTCTCACATACCCTTATAATAGCCTTCCACTAAAAACAAAACTACATGCAATATGTAAGAATAAATAGAGAAATGAAAACTCCACGATGGCTCACAAAGACCAGGGAAGTCATTGAACTGACTTTCCAGTTTACCAGTCAGCTTGGCACTGGATCCACTGAAAAAGCTGCCAGCTCTTGGACTCCTGCAAACTATTCAATATTTGCCATTTTTGTCTTACTAAAAAGCTAAGCCTGCCGCTGCTGCCTGCAAGGCAGTCTCTGATGCATATCTTCTATTTCTGTGTATGGGACTTCCCTGTAAAAACACAAGATTTCTGGTAGGGACCACTGCAGAGCTGCGACATCTGAGCAGAGAATTGTGCCCAGGGGGTCTTTGTCACATTTCAAAGGGCAGCAGTAGACATTTGGGAGATGCGCTGTAAGCTTCTCTTTATGAGGAAACATTTTGAAGTGCTTAAATGTCTCTGAGCAAGAATACTCTGGAATTATTAGCAGATTATGCTTTCATGCTTTGAGACGTGTGTCCTCTAGAACCGGTCAGAAGAATCCTCTGCTTTTCTCCCAGTTAGCAGGGAGAATGTCCTGTCCTTGGGATACAATTATGAGCTAACTGATTACTGGTAACTTCACTCCCTTCAGCCCAAGAGATCAGACACACAGAGAAACACTGCCTACTGCCCCTCATCAGCCAGCATGAGAAGCAGGAACAGCACCAATGTCCCCTCGATTCTAGGAAGTCCTGCTCAGGTGTTTGCAAAGCATCAGGATATAATACACGCTTTTTCCTTAACTCATTAAAACAAGCTACAGTCACGTGTTGCCTAGATTACAATTACATTTTAGCATGTACATAAAAAATAAAATTTCAGCACCTAAGCTCACTTGGCTCGAAGAAATTTATGTGAATATTAAGTCAGAAAGTCTTCCAACAACGTCCACAAAGCAAGAAAACAGGCAGAGGCACTTTCACAGCTCTGCCAGCCCAACCTGCCTCCTGCTCAGAGTCTCTGGGTCATGCTAAAAATGGAGTTAAACAACCACAAGACTTCAAACGTGTGACAGAAAGACACCCTTACACCTCCGTAGCCTTTAGAAGCAAAACAGATACAGCGAAACCTGTCTGAGACCATTACAAACTGGGCTTTCACTTGGTCAGGACAGCTGGATTAACAGTCTTGCAGGCTGCTGCAGTGGGCTCTTGAACCACTGTGCTGCTTCCTTCAGGCACCATCCCCCCCATGTCTGAGCTACTGCAGACAAGCTGAATTTGCTAACTTTGCCTATAAAGGGAAACAGGGGCACAGGGATGGTGCACACTAAGACAGCCTTGAGAAAGAAGCAATAGCACCGAGTCCCTCAATGCCTGCATAAGAATTTCTAGGCATAGGAAAATAAATACCTGTGCTGTTACGTCCCCAAAACTGGGACATACCAGCTGTGTGATGAATAGCACTGCTCCCTGAGATGGTTGTAAAATGACCAAGATGTATGAAGAGAGAAAATTTTATTAAAACCCGGCCATGGTTTTAACCAGGAGCCATGGACAAGCTTTCAGATGTGCCTAACCTGGGATTTCTGTCTTTAGAAGCTTGACATTGTTCCCCAGTTACTTTTTTAACAAGACAATCCGATCGCTTCTCCCTGATGATTTTGCTTCTTATGCTCATGAGGATGCACCATCACAGAGCCTACACAGCAGCGGGCTTGCAGGTGAGCTCCAGCTCTACAGAGTGCAAAGCATTTCTGGGCTTTTCACAGGAAAGTGGGATCTAAGGCCCCAGGACTGCACCACAGGCCCCCATGCTGCTGAGAGCAATGGGCACTTACTGCAGGTTTAACCTGCTAAGTGACTTCAAGTAATATTTCATGTTTTTACATAAACCCATCTTAATAGTTTTGATTGTACCTCATGGCACATAAAAAATTTAGCAAATCCAGGCCATCAGCTCTGAAGATCCCTAAGCCACAGCAGAGCCTAACATTGCCATGTCACATCCAGAGCATTTAATGATGTCTTTCTACTGCCCTGCCTTTCTCAGCCTGGCAGAAAATGAAGAGAAGCCATTTGTCATCACAGCAAATCTTTCAAGAATGCTGGGATAATGCTTGTGCAGGGTACCAGAATCTGGCCCCCTCTCTCTGCAGCAGCATCTCAACAGTATTAACCAGAGATGAGACTGCACAATGGGAGAGTAGGGAACTGCTGTCCTTTTTAAAATTTAAAACAACCCACTGGAATATTCTAAGAATAAAGCAACTGGTATGTTTTCCATATACTGGTTCCCATAATTATAAAGAGGGAAGACTGTTAATTTGACAAAAACTTTTACAAGGGCATGCAGCAGCATGTGTAGAGGTAGGAAACTGTTGTTTCTCCTTAGTTCTCTAGCCAGATCTGTCCTTCCCAGGACTGAGCGATGACCTCACCAGCTGACAGCAGGCTGTACTGTACTCAGAGACATACCTTTTATCCCAGTTAAATTTCTGTTCCTTTTCATCTCAGCCATGCAGCTCTGGAGATCCACTGCTGATTGTTTACTGTTATCACAATACCCTGACACTCTGCTAGGCTTTGTACAGGAACATACAGAGTCCTCACAATAGTGCCACTCTGATCCAGTGTCGTTTGGGTGACTCATTTCCTAGAGGAACCAAATAATTCCACAGAAGAACAATCTGTGATGGACAGGGGTGTGGGAGATGCCAGCCCATCAGCATGCCATGCCTTGGGGAACGGCAAAAGGAAGAGTCTGTTGTTGAGCGTGAGCAATCCTTGCGGCACGGGAGAAACACAAAAACTGGCTAATGAGGGACAAATAGATGGAGTTATTCCAAATCAGAAGCATCTAAATAAAGCCATTCTCAGGCTGTGGTCCACATGTTAACAGCACTGACAGCTTACAAGTCACCCTCTTTTCTTCTTTGCATCCGTGAGACAAAGACAAAATCAGATGGGAATTTGAAGGCAGAATAAAAGTAGCTGAGGTCATAAGTTATGTTTCACAAAAGCAAAAATAGTCATCACATGGGAGACATGTCCTTGCTCACATGTAATTTCTCCAGTAACTTTTCCCACATAGAATTGCTACAGATCTGTACCACTGCAGAAATAAAAGACATCAAATGGAAGTTCCTGAAGTAGTAGTATAAACACTATGGGAAAACTGGGTTTAACATCAGAAGTGGAGAGCTCCTTGCTCCTGATGTCAATATTCACAGATAACTGTAGTTAAACAATTTTATTTTCAGTTTGCTGTAAACATTTATTTTTAAAAATGTTCTTATTTTGTTGTGAATTAACAGCTTAGCCAAAGCACAGTAGAGTCAGTGGAAAGGTTCTTACTGACAAACAACCTTTACATAAGGAAAGATTACCCTTCAATTAATATGCTACTTTAAAGCAGGTAGAATAATCTTCACCTAAAACTTTCTAGATTAAAAAAAATATTTTAAAATCCCTCTCATTTCAAGAATCATAGAATCATCTAGGTTTCTAGCAGCCCCTTAGATTTGTATTTCAGATTACAAATCACATAATAAAGACCTGAACAATTCAGGCATATGGAAAAACTCATTCACAAAGAGCAAAGCCATCTAAGCTTTGCCCTCCTGTACATCACACAACTGCATGCAACAGCCACACTCCTACAGTGTGGTAAGTTTAGACTTCATTGTGGACTTAGTGGGGGACTGAAAAGAGCAAAGTACCAGTGAATACCGGCTTCAATATTTTTCTGGCTATCCCTTAAAATACACTTCAGTTCTTGGTGCATGCTCTGCATGCATATCAAGAGACCTCAGCTGCTCTCCAGCCAGGAGAATAAGTAGGTAAGCACAGGAAGGGGAGAAAGAGAAAATGCTATGCTGTGTACTGTGTTAAAAAGCACCTTGAAGGATGCTAACAGTGCTAAAAGAGGCACACAATGAGAGAAAGGCATCTCCTGTCACTACTGGGCATGTGCTAACTGTACTACCTGGCTGCAGAGATAAGCTTGAGGCTTAGAGACAGTTCTCTGATACTTTCACACCCCACTATGAGCACTGGTCCTGGAAAACAAGGCTAAAGGGCTCTAAAAAGGACAGACACTAATATAAGAAAATCTGAAATAAATAAGCTTGTAATTTTTTTTTCCCTTGAAAAATGAGATGAAAGACATTCAATTTAAGAAAAGAAATAGGACAAAATACGCTGCAGGAAAGTTAGCACTGTAATATGGAGCTGAACTGCACCTTAAATTTGTTTTAATAATATTTCAGGTGAGAAGCCATAACTGACATCAGAAATACATATTGTAAAGAACTGCACAAACACACCGAGAGTAAATGTTCCTGCATCAAATGTTTTACTTCCTTCAGAGTGAGGACATTGGGGATGTGTTGACACCTCAGAGATGGACTAGCAGCCCATCTACAAGCACAGTGCAGTGAGGATGCAGTTAAATGGCTTCACAGCTCACAAGTTCACAGAGATTCACAGGGGTTTTATGGAACATTCTCCTTGGTATCTGCTAACCTGGGAAACCTGCAGCCTGCTCCACCATGCGGCACGGATATGGCCCAAGTGAACGAAACACGGAACAGTTTCCAGTTCACAGATGAGGATGTGAAACAGAAATGCACTTAGTCTGCCTGGGGAAACGCGAAGACTCCAAGTTAGAGCTGGAGATTCAAGGTTCCCTAAGTGCCAGTCCAGGGACTGAATCATGCAACTGCCTTTCCCTTTCTTTCCCTTTCCCTGTCCCCTTCCTTCTCGTTACTGGGTGAGGAAAGTCACAGTGGTGTGGTACCTTGAACCAGCACTGCTGAAGGAACGCTGATTTCCAGCAAGGTTTGTTATATCCACTGTGCCAAAAGAAGGGTAATTATTCATGGCACGGATCTGTTACCTAGAACATTTACTTTTGAATCCATTAATTAAACCTGCACACCCTACAGTTTGGTTTCTAAAAATTATTTCCTCCCTGCTATCAGCAATCTAAACATGACCCAATTAGCACACACTCCTTCCTCTGGTTCAAGTAAGTGGAATCACTATTTATTTTTAAACTGAAATGCTGTGACAGATCCCTACTTACAATTCTGGACACCTGACAGTAAGGTTTCATTTTATAGCCTTAAAGCTGAGTGGATGTGAAAAATTAAATATTAAGCAAACCACCTACCGGTTTGCCTTGATTTTTAAAGTATAAGACGTTTCACAATTTGGACTCAGAAGAAAAGATATGTGGCTGGAGAAGGACAAGTGAAGCAGAGTGAAGTGCTACAGCATGGGTGCAGTCAGGTGGACAATCTAGGAATCAAACACTGTATGCCTTAGCAGAACATTCAGGCAGGAAAGGAAAACCTAGTTCTGGCCCATCAGCAGCCAGAGCAATCACCTGCAACCCTGCAAACAAGTAAGCAAGTTGAAGTTTTGGGGTCCTCATCTCTGCTTTTAGTCCATGGTGTTTCAAAGCAATTTTGACTATCGCAAAGCCTTGGGCTGGGAAAAGCAAAGCTTGTGTCCAAGTTCTGACCCCCACTTGGTTTGAATCACACATCTGATGTAGTTGTTTTGTGCTGTGCATTTTCTCTTCTCTCTCCGTAACAGCTGCTCTTGACACTTGTCAAGGGGAGACCCACCAACATCACCAAGGTGCACACAAAGCATGGCAGAAATCTAAGTGGGCATCTAAATCTTCCAAGGGTGCTTCTCCTTTCAAAAACATACCTGTAGGAGACTAGATAGCAAGGCAGGCCCTGAGGCTGGGAAAACACAGCAGAGCCATGTTCTCACCCAAATACCTCTCAGAAATACATTCCTACTCTTGTGCTCATCTGGCATCTCAGAAATCAAACCGCCTTTTGGACAGCATTTTGGTGCTCCCAGTTGTCCTGTCCAGCAGAAGTCCTTCTTTACATTCCTAAGTCATTGGGAATTTAACACCACCCCTTTGAGGGTATGCAAAACATCTGGCTTTAAAATAGAGCCCTGGATGCAGTTACCTAGTTCTTGGTCTTTTCCACTGCCAGGGTAAGAGGGAGGCTGGGTTTCCATGAGGAACCTGCCTGAAAAAGCAAACCCAAAAGTCTGTTTGCAGCTTGCCAGGTTCCAGCAATAGCAGAGGACCTGTACATGACCCCTTGTTGCATACTCCCAAAGTTCTTCTCATCACCATCTGCCTGTGCTGACCTCTGCCAGGGCAAGCTCCAGGCAAGCGCAGCCAAATGTAGTTGAAGATGCAGAGCCTATTTTCACATACCATAAGAAATCACTTGTCTGCAGCTGCTTCCTTCGTGTTATATTTTCATTTCAGCTGGTGTCATTTGCATTTTATAGCTTCATAGTTGAATAAATTTAGTTAAAAATTTATTAACAGGCCTTGCTTCTATTTCTAGTTACTCTCCAGAAACATGTTAGGAAGCTGCAGCCAAAAAAGCCCATGCATGAATCTCGAATCCAGACCTAATTTCTAAGGTTGATTCTCTCTCCACAGGAAATCAATCCCAGGCACTCAGTAACTCTATTTATAGAGCCAGGTTTTGAACACCCAGATCTAGTCTTTAGATGCAGTTTTAACTCCCCGGAAGATGCTGGGTGGAAATGCTGTGTTCAGGAAATGTTGGTTATCTTGTGTTCCTCTCCTGTTACACCAATTCCCAGGGTGTTCTTCCAGCATCTCGACTCACAGTTTTGGATGCTGTGCACTACACTAAATATTACAGCTTTCTCTTCCAAAACAATAAGGCTTATGATTGTCTTGCTGATCAGGAGCAGCAGGAGACATCCTTGCTGACAAAATCAACCTTTCAACTGTAATTATTCGTATCTAATTACACTGCCAAATGAGGCCCAAATAAACAAGGTTCTTCTGGGATAGGTGCTATCAAATCAGAGGGAAGTGGGGGCTTCTGTCATTCTATCCACACAAAAACATTTTCTCTCAAAACATGCACACACAGTTCCTGCAGGAACACAGGGATTGGCTTTCTCAATGACTTTAAAAATAAAAAATAGAGAGAGAAAGAATGATTAATAACAGCCTGAGAAGAAATGAAAGCAGGACTAAGGATGGATCCTTATCCCACAATACCTTGCTAATGGAGTTTGGAGTCTGTGGTGTCTCATCCTTCAGTGCTGATGGGCTGTTTCCTTCCACGTCTTTTCCTGCAACAAATAAACTTGATTCAGAAACAGAGAAATTATGTGGAAAACTGTGGCTATTTATGGCCTTTAAAGGGCTACTGCTAACATCAGGTGAGAGGAGCGGTCATGAGCAGGAGCAAGCACACCAGGATCACACAGGGATCTAGCAGAGCTTGAAAGAGCCTGGATCTACATGCCTGGGCTATACAAGTGCTGCTCAGAAGTTAGTTCTCAGAACAACCAGCATGATGGTTGCAAAGTCCAGCACGTGAAAATAAGGTTGCTTTTGCATCCTTAATCAGCTCCCTTATGCATTACGATGCAGTCTTTAATTACATTATCACAGTCTGTTCTTTTCTTACATACCCCATGCCTCATTCAATGCAAACAAGAAATGGAATTCAGTTAATAAACAGCAATTCAATACATTATCCTCCTTGGTCAGTGTCTGACAACTATACACAGATGCACTTGATAGCATGCTTTGTTTGACAAATAATATCCATGATCATAAAACATTACAGAAAACAGAACAGCATCTAGGCATAATTAGCAAAACAAAATAAAAAAGCCCTGCAGAGGATCAATGTGTTCTGACCAAGTTTTTTGTTAATGTAAGAAACATTTTCAATTAACAAGTAGCATTTACGAACACGATGACTTTTTCTAGTCACTGTAGAGATACAGTTCCACTGCCCAAACATACTAAATTTGCAGTACATTACACACACTATATGCTAGTATGGGCGTGTGTAGTCCTAGCAATGAAACGGAACGATAAATTCTAGTGTAATCATGTCCTTACACTAAAAGAAAGTATAGAGCTTCTACTACAAAAAGCCAAAAAATAGCATCTGGTAAGAATAGCTTTTTAGTGCCAAGACACTGTTACTCAACTGCAATGTAGTTTTCTTCTCAAAATTGTTAGCAATCAGCACTTCAGAATACTGAATGCAGTCAAGAACCACCAAGACAGTGAAAAACAAACCATTGGTAGCATACTCCCACCATCGGAAATATTAAAAATGTTTTTACATGTCGTTCAGCACAGTCTTGTAAACATCAGCAAACCCAGCAAGGAAATCCCTGATTCTCCTGAAGTCAGCAGAAGTTGTCACAACTTTGTCAGAAGCTATAATGTCTCTTGGAGTTTTCAGAGCATCCATTTAAGAAGCCAAGAACCATTAGAAAAAACAGCCACAGAAGCTTGCTAAAAATATCCTCCTGGCCATGTTCTGCACTACCATCATGGGTTATGTGAGAGAACAGGCATGTCCCATTACAACTAGAACTTCAACTGTCCTGCAGGGTTTGATGACAAAAACCATGCCGATTTTACAGGCATTAACAGGCATCTTGGTGTATCAACTCTTAAATTTAAGAGAAGGCTTTGTGTCCCTAGGTGGTGGTCAACTCTCCACCCGGTGACCAAGGGTGTGTGTGTTCAGCTGCGTTTCTCACCCCATGGCATAGTGCTGTGCCACGTGCACACGGTCGTGCTGGCGCAGAAAGCAAACACTTCCAAGCCTGGGAGAAGAGGGACAGCATGTGTGCTGCTTGCATGGGGAACTGCAGCTAAGGAAGGACTTGCACGGTCACATAGGAGGGTGGTGCAACAACAGGGCACCTACATCCTAACCTAGTTTCTTAAGTGTCGCTCCCCGCCTTGAAACACTGAGCCCTACATAACACACTCAGAAACCTTATGTCTGCGGGCAGCAGAAAACCCCCAGTGGCTGGATATTTGACAGTCCCCTTGTGCTACTGTGACAAGTGGGACGGCCACAAGCACCGCTGTGCTCAGATTAAGACCCGCATCTCCAGACTGTTTCCTTCTCTGATGGCACTTTCCTCTCTGTAATCCCCATGCTTCCCGACAGGGGCAGAGGAGGTTGGGATAAACTCACAAAGCCATGTAGGTGCTGCACTTCTTTCCCATGAAGAGTTTTTTCTGTGCGTGTATGAGAAAGTAATGTACGGTCTGAAAGTTCAGGCAAAGCTAATGGGAATCAGCTGCTGCCTGCTCCGAGGGAATGGCATCTGTTAGCCTAACAGCACTGACATCCATCCCTTATTGTGTCTCAGCTCTTGCAGCAAACCTAACTCCAAGCTGGTTTCCATGTAAAAAGCCTGGATGCAAGAGATTTCTGCCTTCTCTCGGCAATACAGTTTAAAGGGATTGCACCCAAACAATGACACTTTCTCTGCTCCTGAGGTTCTGGACCACCTTGCTCACAGAATATAAAGAAAATTGAGAACATGCAACTGTTCACTCTTACTGTATCATTTACAACGATTTGTAAAATATGTTTATGGAGTAGCATATACTACTTTCTTACACCAAACCTGTTAAGCACTTGTGAGGGAGAGGCTGCTTTTCAGAGGTGAGCTATCTCTGCTGTCTGTCTCAGACTTTGCTGCAGCCATGAGGAAGGAGAGATTCAGCCCTTGTATGGAAAGTAAACTTCATTGAAATGATGTGCAGGTTTCTCAAAACCCTCCATGTATAGTTAAGTGCACAGAAAGCCCAAAAGTGAAAGTCCCACCCAGAGCACAACAGTCACAGCAATCTTGAGAATAAAAATAGGAAACCACATGAAAACATACAAGAAGCCAAATATTAACTGGCTGTAGAAGTTGAAGTTCTTATCTCCCTGATCAAGAAAACAATGCCCACATCAGAAACAGAGCTGAATCCCTCCTGAGTGCTGGCTGCTAGCAGGCCATGCAAATAAGGGTTCTCCACAAAGCAGCCCCAAAGTTTTGCACTAAATAACAAAAAAAGATTTTGAGAAGGGAAGGAAATTGATGGTGCTTATGAATACAATGTTCACCACATTGTGAAGAAATCTGCCAGTGCTCCAGTCTTGAGGTTACAGAGTTAGTGATACCTTGTTTTATTCCATTACCATCATGCACAGGAAAAATAAATAGATCCTTTCCAAAAGAGTAACTTTTCCTTTCCTTTGGTTTTCTACTGGGCATAAATCCTACAGGTGCACTTCCCTTTCCCCTTGATAAAGAACGACACTGCCCGCGTGACTGATCAGTGGCAAAGGGAAGCAAAATTACAGGGTTATTAAGGACTTCACGATGAGCTCCACACGGCACAAACTGTTATTTCTGATAAAGTATCTGGATAACTACAAGAGGAAAGACAGGCTCTGATGTGTGACGAAACCATCATGAATAAAATCTGTTACTGCTGTAAATATCAGCCACATGGCCCACTGTGTACTGGCAACTGAAATTCAGTCCCATGTACCTGTCACAGTAAAATTCCCATAGTGCATCTCTTAGGCTGCTGACAACCTAATCTAACTTTTTATTTGAAGACACTGTGTGATCTCACAGCCTAGTCAAAAAGAGAGATTCTTTAAAAGTTCATTTAGCTCCTTCCCCAATAAATTTTGTACCCTCTGACAACAGAGAAAGATCTCTGTCCTTATTGCTAAGTGAAAAACAGACAACATGGGCAAGGGACATGAATTCATGTCTCTTCAGTTTGTGAATTTCCTGTAAAAAGAAAACATCTTCCTCAAATTCCTTTTAGTTACCAGAATCATTAGCATTTTTGTACGCAGGCAAGGAGGCAAAAAGTCCGAAGTGTGATTTCAGATAGTGCCCCCTGCATTTCCCATCTGTTTCCTTTAAAAAAAAATTCTCTCACTGAGCTGAACCTTCATAGTGTCACTTGCCTGAGGTGTAAAGTCTGTCACTCCCTTCTCGATGAATTATTTAATTGCACACCTCTGCCGTTGGAGGGCTAATCATAGGTGTTGGTGCTGTGAGACCTGCAGCTCCAGAGACCGCACAACCCACCAAACTCCTGACGGGAAATCACTGGGCTTTACAGCCCCCCCCGCCCACAGCGCCCACCCAACACCATCAGCCCAGGGCACTTGTAAAGAAAATCTGCTGGGGGCCAGTAGCAAAACATGGATCAATGGGAAAGTCTCAAGAACTGAAAGTTCATGTGAAACAAGAGATCGAGATGAGGGAAAACACTGGATGCAGCTTAGGGACACAGACCTGTAGCTTATCTATGGTGATAGCAGCATCCTTCAGAGGGACGCAGGAATGTGAGGGAAGCACACGAGGCTCAGAGGGCAATGAGGCAGGAGCAGCAGCAAAGGAGTGAAAGGAGAGCCTGCCATGGGAAATGGCAACTGAACATGAAGAATGACAGTTATTTCTTACGGGAAATATGAAGAAACAGAGACAAGGCAGCTCTGTCAGGACAAGGAAAGAAATTAAAAGAGTAAAAAAAAAAAGGATAGACAAAAAGCACAGACTCTCTGCGAGAAATCCCCTGGCTGAAGCAGTAACTTGTGTTTGTTTAAAAGGGATATTCTCTCCTTTACAAACTCTTTGGCCTGTGCTCTTCCTTTCCAATACAGAGGCTACTGCCCTCGCTGACGCCAGTGCTGGAGGTTACTCAGGAGAGTTGCTCAGCAGAACAAAAGCTCCAGCGTGGCTAAAGGCACTTGTTCCGCTGAGCCCAGCAAAGGCTGTATGGTCTGGCTGCCAGCAAGGATCAAGAAGAAAGAGGGTGACAGGGGAAGCTAAGGAAGAGACAAACTCTTCCAGCTACCTCCTCCACTCTGAACCTCTCCGTTTTCCCTGCTCCTGAATGATTACAGCACTGAAATACCCCTGCGAGGAAGTCAGCATTGTTTTAGCACCGAAAATGCTGGTAACAACTGAAGAATGGGCAAACTCTAAGCTTCAGAAGTCCCTACAGGTTTGAAATGTATGAAGTGTTAGGTATCCCATTTTAAGTTGCATTCAATTTGATTACCAAAAGCTTGTTAAAGCTTCCAGCAACCTCGGTGACCGCCAGGATTAGTCAGCACTGCTGAAAATAGCTGCCCATTGCTTTGAAGCAGACACCCACAAATAGAAATACCTAAGAAATCAGAAGTCCTTGAAACCTTTGCACTTAAAGGCAATTAGCTCAGGAAGCCCAGACCTGGTTTCGCGCCACATCTGCAAAGCCCAGAGAGTCCGTCGGGCATTACATCTATATGAACACTGAAACCTTCTGACAGATGCTATGTTCTTTCTCGAGATAGCACTATTTTGAGAGCTCACAAAGGTGCTGTGAGGTTCAGTTATGCAGCACTGACACAGCAGCTGCAAATGGCAGCTCTACAAACTTGTGACTGTTCCCTGAAGCACTTGTTTACAGACTGGAACAGAAGCATTGTTTGCAGACTGCCATCAAGGAAAGACTCAAACGTTTGTTGTGAGCAACAAATTCTGATATAATAACACAAGCTCTATTTCCTTCATAAAGGATGCCAGGAAATTCAAAGCAAGAAAGATGTAAAGAGAACGCGCAAAGCCTGCCTGCCACTCACTGCAGCTTGTCAAGATTCCCGGTACTTGTAGGGCTTGTAGATATTTACAGAATGTTAAAAACAGAAAGTCTGCTCTTGTAATATTTATCCTGAGCTGTAAACCTGAACAGGGAAACCTGCCATTAAATGTCTGCAAATGGTGCCAGTAAATGTTAAACAAGTCCAACACTTAGGGTGAAATGCATTAAAGTGCCTCAAAGTGGAAGTACCCAAAAACATTAGTCATTTTTGAAATGTGAGGCCATGCAGCATTCAAATGTTTACAAACCCCAACTCTGATGCCCCCCACCCCACTTAACACCACGGCAGTGAAAGGCAGCATATCATGAAAACAGCACTATCCGGGAATCAGTAATACCTGTGCTGCAACAGCTTCCCTCTCTCTTTCACATTAATGTGTTTCTCTTCATTCCCCGGCCATGTGCTACAGGATTTACTTGCCGTTAAGCACCTGAGATGCACGACTTTCTGCACCGACACACCAGAAACCAACCTGGGCTGAGCGGGTAGATGTCATTGTCGGCCCCGAAGAAGAGGTTGCGTGTCAGCTTGCGAGGATCAACCTTCTGAGGGGTGGATGAAGCCGGACAGAGGGAGAACCTTCGACGCAGAAAGTTCTCCTCCTTCATGGCATGAGCTGTGGGGGTTTTCTGAAAAGGAAAGACAGAAAAAACAGTTCATTTCAAGACACAGGAAATCAAAGTTTCACACCCAGATGACTCCACTGCTTCAAAGCCGCCTAGGTAGTGTGCCAGATCTTTTTATAGAGTGCTAGAAGGCTATGCAGATAAAAAAAGAAAGCAATATTAGTTTGAAGCTACAATTACTGATTTGCTGACTCTTGGTATTTGCAAACTATAGGGAAGCAGGACACGGCTCCTTGGTGAGTCCAGGCAGTATGACACCCTCCTCCCTATGGGGGTATCTCTAGGATAATAGCTACTTACTGGATCTATCCAGCGCACAGTGACTAAAATTCACTGGGGTTTAGGGGTTTTTTTAAGGTTTTGAAGTCTTTTTCATAAATGGAACTCTATTGGTATCAGCAGAGCTAGATCATCTCTGCAAAAATCAAAATTTCATCTGAGCTGCATGGTGGAAGACCAGCTGCACTGGCTGCAGAGAGCAGCGGGAGGAGATAATGCCAATGTCTGTCCTGCCCTTATTTCAAATTACAGCACATACAAATAATTCTGGTTTTCTTTAAACTGGCATTTAGATCAGCCCTGGCATTTGATGAAAAAGATAGACCTTGCTGCTCTGTGAGACAGCATCTGTCTCCCCAAAAGCCTCCCCGTATTCCCCTACAAGAGCCTAGTGGTACTGTGCTCTTTACCACCACTTGGCTAATGAATTAGACTATCCTGGCTGGCATTAAAGGTTTCTTTTATACCCCTCCAACAAGCAGTTCTTTCTTACCCATTACAAACAGATATTATGAGTGTCTCCTTCCCGAGTTACAAGCTTTCGTCAATCCCCATGTGCAGCCAGAGGCAGGGCTCTTGCTCGCAGTAAGAAGCATTAACCCAGCTTTGGGGTGGCCACTGCAGAGCACAGGGGCAGAGCACAGGGGCTGCTGCTTCCCCAGGGGACAGCTCCTGCCATAACAACCCTTCAGCATGGGACACATTTCCTGAAAAGAGTCTCCAAGTTTTTCCATCTCTTTTAGGCTACTGGGAAATTGAAGAGGAAAAAAGCTGCCCAGAGTGACAGTAAAGTTCAGGAGAGCAGGACCAGCATACATGTGAGGTGACATGTGTGGCCCTAGGTGGAGAATGGGGTGATTACGGGACAGAACACCCTGCCCTGCTCTTCCTGCTCCCAGTGCCACCCCAGGGCTTGTGCTGGCCTAAGCACTCCAGTTTAGCAGAGAATGCTCAGTAGCCTCTTGGAGCTCAGCCCTCCCAGCCGAGACATCGCATGTGTGGGATATCAAGGATGTGTCCCAGTGTGAGAAACTCCTCTCCTGGGTTTTACCTGAGCTCTGTCCCTCCACCTGCCCAGCTAATCCCTGTAGAAGACAATACAAATATTTCAAGTTTTCATTTTTTTCAAATTTATTCACACAGCAGATTGCACTAACTTTATAAACTAGCTGTGATTTACAAGGCAAGAAAGAATCTGCTCCTTCTTTCCTGAAAGCAATGGCCTCAGTGCCCAAGAGCTTAATTTGACTGAAACCAGTCTAGACTCTGACAATAGGCATGGGTTACCAAAACCACTTGGAGAGGCAGGTCTTTCTGAACCCAGCTCACCATTCTGGGATGGCAGAGCCATCAGATGCGAGCGTCTATAACTTCCAGAAAGGAGCTAATGGCTACCAAGTAGGGCTAGCCAAAAAATGGGACTCTACTGGATGCAATTTGAAGGGGACACACGTGCCCTGCCAGGTCCACATCATCCATGGAGGATGAATTAAGATCTGTGCAGTGCTCTGAGGACACAACATTCCCTAAAACCCCTACGTATTACCACGTTCTGCCCTGTGAGGTGACTGTAAGACATGACAGGTTCAGCAGCAGCATTTTAGCAGCAGTAATCACTTCACACAGCTCTCAGGGGAAGGCCCGGCCAGTCCACGCTGGACGGGGTAGCCACAGGCCAGCCCTTTGCCCAGCGCCACCAGTTCTGCAGGGACTCAGAGAATAGAGAGAAAGTAAAAATGAAAACTGGCACAGAATTGCAGAAGACCAAAACTGCCATTATGTTACCAAAATACTTATGTGTGACCAGGCAACAAATTTCACCCACTGCTCCTGCATTCCCTTCAAATCTGGCAGATGAGATGGCTAATCGTCCTAAAAAGACATCATGTCTTGATTTGAAGACACTAAGTGATGCAGGATCCATAAGCTCTCTTAGGAAGTGAACCTCACCATGAAAAATCTTCACACCAGCTCTTGCATAAATTTACCTGGTTGTTAGTCTTGGTAGATTAAAGGACCAAGAAGTTTGCAGCTCAGGTCATTTCTGGTCTTCTATTCTGTGCTCTTGATCATAAAAATGAAGGAAAGGTAACACAGAGAGTATTGACAGAGCCACTAAACACAGTATTTTTCAAGATTGCCCCTTTCGTGTTGACAGCTCTCTAAGCAGTAATGGGCGATTAAATACAGGCTGCTCACTGGAGCTTAAACAGAAATAAATAATTCAGCAAGAAATAAAACTCCTTGCTAATCCTGTCTTTGAGACCATTTTATCTTTTAAAAATGAAAAATAAAGTAGAGGAAAAGCCTGCATCAAATGAAAGTGGTGAACTTAACAGGGTGCAGTTGCCACCAGGACTTCTGCTCTAAGGTGGCTTCAGGAACAGCCAAGGAAAGAGCAGCGGGGCCAGAATAAGAGTAATTTCATCAGCAAAACTCATGGCTGCCATTAAAGCAAATGGGAACTGCCAACGCTCTCCTCTTCTGGCAGCAGCCCCATTTTGGGTGAAGGCAGCGATGAACACACGCACAGACGATCAGTGTTGGTGCAGAGATGTCTTTCACGTGGCCGCTCTGCGTTTGGGGCCTTCTGTGCTCGCTGGGAAGACAGCAGCAGCTTTCAGCATCGGGTTTGAGGCTTTTGGGGATGGAACTTTCCTGGCTCCACCTTGAAATTTTCAAAGCTCCTAATACATACTTATCATACAGCTAAACACTGTGCAGACATTATGCTGCCCCTGTCCCCTGCAAACTGGTGGATAGGTTCGTTTGCTTACTCTCATTTCCAGCATTTTAAAATAGACTGGAAATATGCACATCTCTATAAATAGTTAATTAGGGGGGTTGGATAGTCAAGAAGGCTGTGCTAGTTGTGGCGGGAAGACAGGGGGAGGCTCTTAATTTATTCAGAGCCTGTTTCAAACAACCTTCTCTTTTTCTGGTCACTAAGTATTTCCCCAAAACCAAATTAAACCATATTTTGTATTTACAGCAGTCATTCACTCCAGAATCTGCATCAATAAGGAAAATTAAACTAAAGGCATCAAGATTTCCTGATTTGTTTGACCCTGAGGAGGTAAAAAGTTTCATGAATGAAAAGAGAAGGCAAATTGTGAGCAGATACATTTCTAGCAATGACAGTTGTAAGCATTCACAAGGAAAACCAGCAACACAGATCCTCAAGGAGGTGAATCATTAATTGAGTAGTGCACTGGTGATCTACAACAGCTGAAGAACTACAATCAATTCAGGAAGTCCATGCAACCTGGTTCTGGAAGGTATTCTGAAAATACCTATTTGAAAGATGGGCAAGTGGGACAACCAACTCCCTACTAACAGCTAAGTAAAACCTGATAGTGAAAAGTGCCTGTTGCAGGCATTTTTTTTCTCTACCTAAACCATGGGGATTTTTTTGTTAGGGATATGGCAAAATGCACATATTGCAGCTAACCCTGAATGTTTTGGGCTGTCATGCTGTTAGCTGGAACCTGATGCAATGAAGCTTCACAGTAAGTGTCAGATACTCCCAAGAATTATTTGGGTCAGCTATTTCTCTGTGGTGCTGCCAACAGAACCTTTTCTCAGCAGTGACATGTTCCTCCTAGACCATGCCCTGCTCTGCTGGATCCCAAACCAGCCCCAGCAGCTCAAGGGAGCCCTGCCCTCAATCCTTCATGTGGTCCAGTTGAATGCACTGATGTTGGCACTGCAGGAGTGCTCCAATTTTAAGGCCTGCCATACCCTCTGCTGCATGCCACACTGCTCAGATTGATGATGGGTCCAGACTGGAAAATCAAATCACATGGGTTGCTGAAGACCCCCATCTGCAACAAAGGAACCAAGTTATGGAAAACTAAAGCTACAGATGGCTTTATTAATATTACATGGAACACAAAGGATTCCTCTCAGCTGCTTTGGGAAGCTCAGGAGTATGGCACGTTCATCCCTACAACCTAACTGGAAGCTCACATGTCCTGCAAAATCCTTCAAGCTGCCTCTCCTATGCTGTTTTAGTGGAAGTTGCCTACCACAGCCACCCTCAGCAATCTGCTCTTGCTCTCTCTGAGAACAGAACAACCACCTCTTTCTGTCACCTTCTGCTCTCTGCCTGCCTTTTCCTGCACCAGTCAGTGCAAATTATGTAGTAATCAGGAGATAAAACTATTTCCTCCCTTAATTCTCTGTAAGATGCCTTAATGTTTCCTATGCATACACCAGCATCTTTGGCTTAGCACAATAGCAGCACTTACAGACAATCTTCTCACAACTAGTCTCTCTCTACGGTGAGCATTATGTACAGACCATAAACAGAACAACTACGGGAGAAAGCAGGCAATGGAATGCCTACAGTGAGAAAAAAGCCACCCCAGACCATCTGTTTTTGGGATCCCTATTTAACTCGGGACTAAGAAATTTGAAGTTAGGGTCACAAAGGAAAAAACATTTTTATTTGATGTGTAGGAAAACCTCATCTTCAGAATTATCTCTGGTTTGGATAAAGATCTCCTGTGACCAAACACCAGCTCATCACTAAAACCATGCTGGGTTTGGGAAAGGGATCACTGCAACCTTATGGCTAAGAGATGGGCATTGCAAGAAGTAGTAAATACTAAATACTCATGCTTGTTTTTCTTTCTTGTCTTTAAACGCTTGAAATTTACTCTGTAAACATGCTGGTGATTTCTTCCAACTAAGAATATAGTGGGTCACTGAAATGAATGCTTAATGATTTTTACATTCACCTCCTCTGCCCTTTAAACTGTAAATTGATTGTTACGCAGAAGGATATTAATTTAACAAAGCATATTAAATTTCCCACTAGCACTGAGGGGCTTCTCCTGACTTGGCAATTTCACTGGTCTTTCCCCTTGTTGACTGCACAGATTATAGCTCACTTGCTGTAATTACAACTAGTACATCAACACTAATTATTTCTCAAGTAACAGCAGGTGCATGCAGAATTCAAGGTTTTACCCACACTACCAGAAGGATGAGAAAGTCTCTGGCACTCAGGGAAAAACAGGAGTGAGCACCTTTCCTGCAGCCCTTTGTCTTAGCCCCTGACTTTATTTCTCAGTAAATCATTACTTCGCATAATCTCCTTTAGGCCCCGATCTCCGAAGGCATCTCTGCTGAGTAAAGCTCATGCAAAGCACCATTCTATGCAGGAAGGGAGGGTGCTTTCTTCGCATCCTCTTCAGCCTTTAATCCCATGATCCAATAAATTCAACTAAAGAAGACCAAAAGGTATCTCTCACCTGTTAAGCACACCTCAAGCACCTATACAAGGTTATCCCTCTTGCTGAATTTTTATTTCAAGTTCACCATTATTTGCTATTGCTATTTCTAGTCAGTATTCTTGTCAGCAGGAAAACAAAATCAAAATGCAGATTAGCAAAGTCTCCCCACCAAAACACGATGTACAACCAAGCACGTGTGCAATGTACAGGAAGAAATGTGCCATTGCAGAACACAGCTGATCTCCTGATGCAGTTTTCCTAACATCCCAGCCAAGAAATTCCAGTAAGGATCCACCTTTGAAACAAACTCAGGAACCAGAGCTCTGTCTCTAAAGTTCTGTTTATCTGGAGATATTGATATACTTCTTTAAGTTCAAGTTTCATATAGATGACACAAGGATTCACATGCCTATTGCAGGGCTACTTTGTAAGGCATGCAAGGCAGGCTAGAAATTCTGAGAAATCAGGCAAGCACCACATGGCCAGCTCATTTTGAAACCTGTGCTGATGCCTGCTGCTGAGCAAGGTCATTCACGTGTCCAGGTAAGCAGACAGAAGTCACCATCACAACTCACTTGCACTACAGACAACCCTTGAGTCCCTGCTGCTTGTGCCAGAAGCGTGGGCACAGCTCCTGGCCAGCCTGCAGCAGTTTGGCATCACATGCCTGAGCCAAAAGGCAACACTCCCTTTGGGAGTGAGGCATGGGGGTGAGGCTCAGGAACAGAGACAGGGCATGAGGGTAGGCACTAAAAAAACAGAATTAAAAGTTCTGTGCTAGTCCAGGAAAAACCTGGTTCTAAATTTCAATATAAATAATATTAGGCCTAAAGGTGAAAACATTGAACATAGGACTCAAAAAAACTCCACATGAAAAGCAGATTCTAAGTGCTCTGCTTCCTTTTTGCTGCAGTTATTAGTATTGATAGCTCATCCGCCAGCAACAGTTTTTGTTCGAGGCATTCCAAGGAGGAAGTCTGTGAGTCCCATGAACAGTATTAATGAGTTGTATAATGGTAAAACCACATCCACTTTTGGCACGTTGAGCTTTCCAGTAATTATCCCTACCTCAGTACAGAGGCTGCTTGGGGAACAGCTCTCCCCCAGCCCGCCGTGCCCTCGAGTTTGTACGCACGTTCATCTTCAGCAACCCCCACCGCCTGCAGGAGGGCTCCCACGAGCACAGCCCTTCACAAGGGGGACGGGATCTGGGATAAGCCCAGGGAGGTGAGGGAAATATGGTGTCAGGTACACGGAAATACAAATGAGAAACTCACTCAGTTGCTTTAGCTAAAGCTACCGGAGATTTAAAGAACACATTGCTTCGGACAGGCGCAGTTAGGTCATCTGCAAGCAGGCTGTGTCTTCAAGGTCAAATCTGGCCTTGATATTTTTCTTTAAAAAGAATATATTAAAGAGCATCATTACAGCCTCATACCCTTATCTAAATCACCTAATGAGATCATATTCCCTTTTAATGGAAGGATCTTACTTCAGGCTTTAATGACATTTAAAAAACCCAGACGACTGCAAGCCTCACTGATGGCTTTCTAAGATATCCACCTCTGCCTCGATATAATTAAATCTAGAAAAGATTGTGCCTTGGGGCTACACTCCCACCACACAATTACTAGGAAACACTAAGCTAATTTTAAGACCTGCTTTCATGCTTGATAGTGTCTTCCTGACATTATTTCCTTGTTTGTGAATTATTGCCCCTTCATTACAAAGTGTAAGAAAATCAGACTTCTACCTCAAGTCCCGCTGAGCCATTTTCATACTCAGGCTCCAAACTGAACTTCAACATGGCAGTAAGGCAAAGGTAATGGCAGGAAAGAGACCTCTTACAAGAGAGAAAACGAGTGCTGCTCAAATTCACAAAGACTTTCCAGAGTTAGTTCCAGATTATTTATGTCATGAGCACCCACAGTCCGAAACACAAACTCACAAAGAATGAAATGGATAGTTCCTAAATGCCAAGAATTTTAGATTAGAACTGTAGTTCTACCCAGACATCCTGTGTAAGCACAAACTCAACCTGGTTCATCTGCCTCTGAAGAGCAGCTAAGCGATGAAGCAATGACCACATGCCATGGTGCTCCCATCATGCTGGATTTTCCACTCCTTTACTTTTCTCCTGTCAGATTCAGACAGGCTCTGTAAACCTCAGGGGCCTTCACAAGAAGGGCTGAATAAATGAGACCAAATAAATTTTTAGGTAGTGCATCTATTTTTGAAAAGATCCTTACATGCCCCTGTTCAGCTTTCCAGACTTTTGGGTGCTGTAGTATTATGAAGATCTTCTGTACAGTGGTTTAAATTTAGCATCCACCTATACTTCCTCAGATACAGCCACTCTCCCTGAAATTCCACAGAAAATTAAGATACTCTGTGCTTTTGCATAAACTTCACTGTTTCTTAGAGATGAGAGCATCAAGCTCTTCTCTCAACAATAGTTAAAAGATGGCACTGCAGTTATTTTGGTCCTAGATTTTTAATTAAAAGTCTCTGTGGGAGGAAGGAAACTAGACAACCCACAAAGAGCATTTAGGGTGGAATTTATGCTGTGTTAAACGAGCCCAAAGGACTCAAGCTGTGCACAGGCTGACGCAGCACGCACGGCGAAACCCACTCTGAGCCTTGGTTCTCAAGCCAAAAGCCTTTCCATGCCTGCCTCTATCCTTTCTTCTCTGCCAGTTTATCCATGACTTATCTGTTGAGACAAGGAGACGGGATAAAATCTTTGTGCTGGCACTTTGCTTTGATTCAGCTGGAGAGTGCTTTCGGCAGGCAGGTGACTGCACACACCCACGCCATCCACGTGTGTCTTTGTTGGTCTCCTCCTACTTGTTAAAACAATACTATCCCAGTATTTTTTGCCAGTGACAACTCTGCTGCTCATACAACTGTCCCACTACCAGATGCGGCCGTGTGCATGCCGGGCGTAAGCCAGACAGAAGCTCTTTGTGTGAGTTATCAGCCATAAACTAAAGTCCTGGAGAATCCAGGCTCTCAATCTTATGGGCAGCAAACCTGACAATACAGCTCTTGACAAATGACAATAAATCTGAAACCCATGGAATTCAGAAAGAGGACTCCTGTCATCACTCTAAAGCTAACCTATACTGACACTGGCTTTTTCTGTCACTGAATGGAAAAATCCAAGAAAAAAAAAAAAGGAAAAAATAAAGCAAAAAAAAAAAAAAAGCACCACCAAAAAAAAAAGAAACAAAAACCACCACCAAAAAAACAAACCAACCAACCAAAAAAAACCCAAAACCAAACAATCCACAAGAAACCAAAGTGAAACAAAGCAGCACGTCTTGACTATAAACCCTCCTTGTGACCAAGCACTGACAACTGGAAATATGAGGGGGGTCAAGAGCATCCCCCCCC
>JANHFX010025514.1:0-21482 GCA_027560015.1 Chloroceryle amazona
CAGTTGTCTATCCCAGCTGTAGCCCCTCCCAGCTGCATGTGAAAATTATTGCTATCCGAGCTGAACCCAGGACAGATAGGGGTCTCTCCTCTGTGAAATACTTTGACTTCCACAGTTAAAATTTATGAGCTAAATGTAATCACAGCTGAACACCAGAGAATCTTAGATGAAAACTGTAATAGCTACTGATGCTTTAACTATAGCATACTGTGCTCAAACAAGTGAGTTAAAAAAAACAACTTATTCCTAAACTTAACAGCAAACCTCACTGAGATCCTCCCTCCAGAGCAGTGAGAAACATTCAGAACCATGAAGACCAAAAATGAGAAAGGTATATGCCAAGACCCTGCTACTCCTCCCCTTCTCTTCTTTCCTCTCAAGAGCCAGCAACAGCCAGCACAAAATCATCTGCCAGAAGAGTAGCTGTGTTCACCATACTAAACATATTGAATACAAAAGGATGGATGAGAGCTGCCTGGTAAAGCTGCAAGTGTGCCAAAGGAGTCCTCCATGTGTTTGTTCAGAAAAGAAGATGCACTTTGCGAGCAATCCCACACATACACGGGGAATGGCATTCTGGTGTTTTACTGACCACATGACACAAGCATGTGGGTCTTTCTTGCTATGAGCGTGAGAAGGGTTGTGAAGACAAAGTAGACTCAAATATGAAGCAGCTACTGCAATTGACTCCAGGCAATCTGGGAGAAGGGGAAGGCAGAGAGGAGGCAGTCTATTCTATGCCCAGTGTCTGTGCTGCAACTGCTAGCTTTCTGCCAAAACCAACATGAAAGGCACTTGAGAGTTTGATTGTTAAACTTACCAAATAATATTTACACAGGTTAAGAGTACTGGTCTACCTAACCTTCACATTCTACCAGAAGAGAGTAACACACCCTCCTTTTATTCACCACATCATGTTAGGGGTTGGAAGGAACCTCCAAATAGCATAGAGTCCAACCCCCTGCCAGAGCAGTGCCAAAACTAGGGCAGATAATTCAGAAATGCATCCAGTCAGGTCTTGAAAGTCTCCAGAGAAGGAGGCTCCACAATCACTCTGGGGAGTCTGTTCCAATGCTGCATAACCCTTACAGTAAAGTTCTTCCTCATGTCGAGGTGGCATTTCCTGTACTAGAGCTTGAATAAAGTGTTTCAGATCACAAAAGAAAAATTTTATTAACGCAAGCCTTTAGCTAGGCAAAAAGATCACAATCATAGAATAGTCTGTGTTGCAAGAGAGCGTTAAAAGGTCATCTAGTCCAACCCCCCTGCACTGATCAGGGACATCTTCAACTAGAGCAGGTTGCTCAAAGCCCTGTCCAACTTGACCTTGAATGTTTCCAGGGATGGGGCATCTACCACCTCTCTGGTCAACATGTGCCTGTCCACTTACAGTCTAAATCTACCCTCTTGTAGTTTCAAAACATTACCCCTTGATCTATTGCAACAGGCTCCCCTAAAATGTCTATCATCATCTCTCTTACAGGCAGACCCTCTTTTAAGCAGTGAAAGGCCATAGTAAGGTATCCCCATAGCCTCCTCTTCTCCAGGCTGAAGAACTCCAACTCTCTCAGCCTGTCTTCATAAGAGAGATGCTCCAATCTGCTGATAATTTTTGTGGCCCTCCTCTGGACCTGCTCCAACAGGTCCACATCTTTCTTGTGCTGAGAACTCCAGAGCTGGACGTGGTACTACAGCTGGGTCTCACCAGAGCAGGGGGACAGAATCCTCTCCCTTGACCTCCTGACCATAATGCTTTTGATGCTGCTTAGGACACCATTTATATCACAAAAGCCACATGGCAATGCTGGCAGTCCTGCAATGAAAGCAGTACAATAGCAAGCAAGTCAGTACTGAAAACTGCTGACATGTTTCAGGAGTGAGTGGGAACATCTTGGTCTCATTTCTAAACAGCTGTCCAGCATTTACCAGCTTACTCTCTGCTACTACATACACCAGAAAGCATAAGCATAGCCAGGATTTCAGAGTACAAAATCCACTGTCATTAGCAGACTCTGTTTAAATGCCATTTGCTAATTTGGTATTTTTTTTCCCTCCCTTTCTTAATCCATAATCAACTCCTAAATCTATGCAGTAGATTTATTTCAACTACTACTGAGCACTTTATATATCTTGTCTCTATCATAGTTCTAAGCAGTTCACACAGCAGTTTTCTCCACACATGAAAGTGAAAATGCAAACTGCCAAGAACAACCTTGTCTCTCCAAATTTGACATCAATAACCTACATATCACCCAGGAACTTAAGCTGCATCTCTGATTCTTTTTCAGTAGCATTCCATACTGCTTTACCATTTAATTAATGCAGTCTAGGAGAGGAACAAGAAAATGCTACTACATTTTTCAATACCTCTGGAAGCTCAAAGGAAGATTCATACACACCACAAATCCAGCTTGCATAGAGCAGTCCTGTTAATAGCCACATCTGAACTCAGGTTCCCTCTGAACCGATTCCCATTCTGCAGTTCCCCGTCTTGAATACTTCTTGCTGTCTCCAAGTCTCTGCCAGACCAAAAGACCTGCTTACCTCCCCTCCACCTAGGGTCCTGTGTACACCTCCTGTCTGAAGAGGTTTAAATAAATAAGTAAACATATAAAATCACTGCCAGCAACGATTACAGATTTTTGTACTTGACTATCATTACACAATGAAAACAACATCCACAATAACATCAATACCAAGCAGTACCTATTGCAGAATGCTCTTCACCAAAAAAGATGTTCTACTCCCTTGCAAGTCAAGCTATCCCTAACTTCTGTTGTTCCAGTCTTCTAGCCTTCCAGACAAAACCTTGCGCACTTAAAGTTTCTCCCACTTTGCTCGATGTCAGCAATAGTGAACAGACGTTACCACAAAAATATGGTATTGACCTATAAAACCTGTAATTCCTCTGAATGCCCCAAATATACTTCCTCTACCAAATGTAAAAAGAACAGGTTTGCTTTACAAGTAAATAAATACCAGGATATAGACCAAACCAGAAAAGGGAAGATTATCAAATCTTCTTCAACTCTTGAGATATGCTTATGCTAGTAAATGTACTAATCACCAAGCGTAAAATGGACCACTGTGATTTTCTTCCTTTTACATAAGTAATGCTGAAATACATACATATGAGCCTAATCAGTTTTGAATGTAATTTCTGCCCAGTCTACAAAGCCCTACTATTCCTATACCTCTCACCACAAACTTTAAGAGACATCTGAAGAAACTAAAGAGCCACTCTGCTACACATACTAGCAGCAGACTAATACACATCTGCAGCACACAAAAACAGTCATAAGAGGGAAGACAACACTGTTTGGCAGGCTCCTTGCATTTTATATCCTATCTACATCCAAATTTTACTTCCTCCTTTCAGCTTAACTACCAAATCAAGTCAAAACATGGAGACTGAAGTTACCCACACTTGGATCCATTTGCCCATCCCAGCTACCAGCGCTGCCTGAAGACAAGTCATACCACTAAAAGTTCCCTGATTTTCAGAAAAAAATTCCATATTTTCCCTAACATACAGGCTATTCCATTACACAGAGGTTTGGAAAGCACCGTTGTTTTTCTTGATTGATGTGCCTGAACACACAACTGTAAACACTGTACACACACTTCTCTTGCAGTAATTTCCTGAGTAGTAGATCATAATACAATATCTTTAAATCTCCAGGATTTCTTATATGTTCACTCTACCAATTTAAAGGATGTAATTGGAAAGGGTATGTTCATGCCTTTTTAACACCAGCTCTACCACAAACCATTTTTGTACAAGTTATTTTGACGTTTTACAATTACTATGGCCATACTCATTCTGCTACAAAATACTCTCTTCAGTATGAAGATCCTCCATTTCAGAAGAGCAAACACTGGATCCTAAAATGACTATAGAAGTGACTCCTGATCTCAACAGAAACAGGATTCAGCTGCCTTGCTGATGGCTCAGTTTCAAGACTTAATCTACCCAGCATATAAAGAGTGGTGAAGGAAAGACAGCTTCTTTGCTCTATCTATTACTCTTGTGGGCATTTTAAATATAAGTATCTTGCAATAATGTTAACATGGAAAGCCAAGGAATGAGGAACACCTCATATTTCAGAGGCAACTGAAAGGAAAAAAAAACCCTGATCTTGAATACTTGAATATCATTAAGATGTTGTCACATGTGCATCTATTTGCCACGATTCCCTGGGATAGCACTGCTTTTTAATTCCTGTATTATAGATTTGAAGTCTCAGCACATTGCAGCTGTTCCGTGCTTTTATTTAACTTCTCCCAAGCACTTGTTTCTTTATAAAACCTTCCAAAAAAGCCTTTCATTCTCTAGCAATAGATTTATCTTCTGTTCTTTTTACAGACTCTAAATTTTACTGTGCCAAGGGGGAAAGTCACTTTCATAAGTTGGAATGGGAAATGATAATATATACTATTCAAAGCCATAACCCATAAGCACTTGCATATAAATCGCAGGAAATCTGAAACATCACAAAGAGGGGAAAAATGAGGTTTCTCTTGTGGTCCCTGTTGATGCAATATAAGACTCCATACAAAAACCAGATAGCTGGTGAAATCAAATGGCCATATAACTAGGTATCACAAATCACACCTAGTCCCTTGAGGTATGAGAGAAGGTCAGGAGGAAGGAAGACTCTCCCTTTAGTGGAGGAGGATTCAGTTAGAGATCATTTAGGAAAACTGGACACTCACAAATCCTTGAGCCCTGATGGGTTGCAACCACAAGTGCTAAAGGAGCTGGTTGAGGTTATTGCTAAGCCACTCTCCATAATCTTTGAAAGATCATGGAGAACAGGAGAGTTGCCTGAGGACTGGAGGAAAGCCAGTGTCACTGCAGGCTTCAAAAAGGGCAAGGAGGAGGACCCAGAAAACTATAAACCAGTCAGCCTCACCTCCATCCATGAAATAGTGATGAAACAGCTCATTCTAGAGGTCACCTCTAAGCATGTGGAGGAAAAGAAGGTCATCAGGAGTAGTCAGCATGGATTGACCAAGAGGAAATCATGCTTGACCAATGTGATCGCCTTCTATGGTGGAGTGACTGGCTGGGTAGATGAGGGAAGAGCAGTGGATGTAGGCACTAGTGAGGAAAGGCTGGTTCCATATTCTTTGCAGCTGTTTGCTACTTAAGGTAACAAAATGGGAAAAAAAGAAATCAAAACTCAGTGCTGATCTTACCATTAAAATAAGAAGCTATTCCTAAATATTTCTCTGCGCTAGCTGTATGTTACATTCCCTTACTTTCATTGAATTTTCTATAGTTAAATTTAAAATACACTGAGTGCTGGATGCTGTTAAGTTATAATACATACATTGGTACATCAACAACTATTTTTTTTTGTACATACAATAATCTAACGAACACCTTCAGCCATCAAGACCTAACTAAAATTAACATACAGATACCTCAACTTTCTGGGCAGAGTCACCTCCCACTAAGTCCAGTTACTTGTTAGATTTATAAAAACATAGCCATGACATAATACACATGGATTTTTCCTTTCTGTTATAATATTATAATGGAAAATCCTAAAACAACATAATAAATATTTCATTTTCACTAAAGGGCTAACTGTTTTGAGAAGATCCTTCATAAATAAAACCATGCCATGAACTAAATCAACAATGCAAACTCTAAACATTTCAGTAATAAAAAAATACATTTATACCATAACCACTGTCAAACAATTTGCAGGAATTCAGGCAGTCCAAAGTTGCCCATAAAGTACAAAATAAAATGTGATTTATAGTTTCCCCTCTAAAAAAGTTAGCAATAATACATTTCTCTTACTAACATCTGACTGGGGTGGGGGGGTGGTAGGGAGAAGAAAGAATAACCCCCCAAAAAAGGCCTAGATTAAATAGATTTCAGAAAGAGACTGAAGGGAAGGGGGGTGGTATTGAAAAAAGGGCTAAGAAAGAAAGCTCAACTATTTCTAAGTATTACATTAAGATCAAGCTGCTTTAAATCACAGCAATCAACACCATTTAACATATTTTACCAAAATTAAACAATACAGTAAATTCCCAAATAGCATACCATGAGAATAAAGTTAAGTGCCATTATTTGTGGAACCTCTTTTGTAAGGCAGGGGGAAAAGAGAGAATGACAGAACTTCAAAAATGAAAGCTTTAGGCCTGCAAACACTTAACCAAGTATGTACCTTCATGCATGTGCCTTGGAGGGATTTACTGCTATGTTCAAGAATTTGTAATTTCAGGACCTAAAGTGTTTGGATTTTTGTTGGTTTTTAAAGAAAACTGATGTTTCAAAGCAAACTATAGGAAAATAGATATACATATATATACACATTTTCAATAAGCTTATAATCTAAAAAAACACAAAACAAACATTTTTGAGAAATGTCTCAAAATAAGTAAAAAAATACAAGCCCACTGTTATTAACATTTTAATATTGCTAGGGGGCTTAGAGGGGAGGAGGGGTTGTTAATTTTTCAAAATAACTTCCAGGTGTTAAAGTAAAATTCTCACTGAACTAAAAAACTTGTGTCTGTAACAGCTCAAACTCAGTAAAGGCAATTCATACTCACATTTTACAGGAGCTGAAATATCAGAAAGCACAAGAACAACTTGCTTGCCAATTTTATGAACAAGACAGTGTTGTCATTGGCATCACACAGATGTTAACAGCTTAGACCTTTTCCAAATATGATAAAAAAAACCCATACAAATATGAAGCTTTTTAAAACTGAGGAAAAAAACCCAACAACATTAAAACCCTGAAATTACAACACCTATCTATAAAAAAAGCAGATGAAAGAACAATCTGTTTGAACTGTAATATGTAAAACGACAAACATAATCTTGTATAAAAAGCTTTCTGTAAGAGGATTTCCTTATGCAACTTAGCTGAAATCTGCTTACAAAGAGTGAATTCACATCATCTGATTTTGCTGTGGAGTAATTTTCCTCCCTTGCTCCTAGGAACAGGTTATCATTATGTCAGGTATTTTTACAGCAGATAAAGGTATGGGGTAAATAACAGTCTGCTGGATCTAATCTAGGAAATTTTAGGTCTAGGTTTTCACTGTCTTTTACAGACTCTTCCTCTTCAAGGTTTCAAATTGCTAAGATTCTGCAGAAATTTCTTTCCCCAAACTTGAATGTTACAGGAGAACCAACTTCACAACCACAGCAATGCTTTTAGACAGCCACAGTAGTCGCTGCTTCTCAAAAGGAAAGTTAATACAGAGCTGCATCTGCAGACGCGTAAGTCAAGGGATACCCACCAGTCCTTAATTTCTTAAGACTGCTTCACTTAACAAGAAAAAAATGCCAACCCCAAAGCTTCCAGTCTCCCTGCTCTACTGATGAGTCTGTGCTAAACACTTCCATCACAGGCACTTCCCCTGAAATGCAGCTCTTTGACAAACACGCACAGTATACTTTCCCTCCAGAGAATGAAGGGGGAAATACAGAAGGCCCAAGTGTCTACTACACATGACTTTATAAAAATGACCATCACTTCCCTCATTTATCTAAGCCAATTCTAAGACAATAAATACCTGCAAAAAACATTTAACATTTTTAAACCAGAAGAGCTAACCACTGCAAACTCTCCATGTTTTGGACAACCAAGACCCTCTATAACCTTTTCTGATTGCATTCTTGCTGATTCTAAGGCCATGCCTTCTCAAGTTAACCATTTCAAGAGCTTACTAAGAGTTGGTTATACTGATACTCCACGTATTTAATTTCCAAATATTTTATTTCCAGCTATATGCTATGCTGAAAAGGAAAAACTACAATTCCAACAGAGATGGTCAGATACAGTTTTAAGCTTTTTGGTAAAATGACAGGTGGATTCTAAGGTCTGGTATGACAGAATTTTAAAATTTCAAATTACTTTGCTGTAACCCAAGAGGAATCAAGTGCAGTGCAATATGATCGAGTCCAATTTTCACACATTTGTCTTTTGAACACTGGTAGCCTAAAAGCAAGAAAATGGAGGAGGCAGCGGACTATTCTACCTGTTCAAACGATTATTGAACATAACAGCTCTTCTTCACCAACAGAAAACTATCCCAGTAATTCTCTCTACTCTTCATCAACAGCAGTTAAGACTTTTCTTCTGTTGCTAGTGAAGCAACAAAACTCGTAATCTACAAGATCACAGCAAGTAAGAGAAGTCCACTTTTTTTTTTTTAATATTCTTTTATATGAGCATCAAGTCACATTCTGAGGCTGAGAAAAACAAGGGAGATGCCTCTGGACCAATAGGCACTGAAGCAAATGTAGTAACCAGTTGCTGCTCTGCAGTCTGGCAGAAAGTATTTAGTTTTTGCCAAGCAATTGGCACAAGCTTCAGGCTTATGTGAAGCAACAGTGTTCACAGTACTCTAACCCATCCAAGCCCATTGTGAGCAATTTGAAAAAAACGTGTTGAAAAACACAGTGCTGCTCTTTGGCTAGAATGCTGTGAAAAGATCACTACATATCTCCAATACGGTATAAAAAGTGCCAGGAGCAGGAGCATCACTGGAAGCACTACATCCTGCAGCCTGAAGATCAAAAATTTGGTTTACTTTCTTATATCTGGAAGAAAATCTTCTGCAGTAGGATATTTTTTTTTAGTTTTTAGACTTAACAGCAGCTAAGAAGGTCTCAACTTACAATAGCCTGAGTTTGGTGGAAATTGAATGAATGAAGAAGTGATCAGTTATCAATAAAAATACTCACTATGAGAAATAAAAGTTTGCACTGCTGTAATCAAGTCAGGACTTTTTCCAAGTTACGAATTTCCACAGGAAAATGGAGCAGTTGTTTCAGCTTCATCATGGATCAATTCCTCTGTAGAGTATGTTAAAAGTAGTAGTTTTGGTATATAGCTGTCAGAACCACAAGAGGTAGCCCACTCAAGTCAGTGACGGCCTCTTCTGTTTATCCTCAGAGATCAACATTTCAAGAAAAAATTAACAGTTGGCATCCAGTTAAATCTATCACAGACATGACAAATCAATAGTGTTGGCACATTTTAGTTACTATCCACCTTCATACAAAATGTGGTAAATGCCTACTGAGTTATGAGCTTCTAGCAGAGAGAATTCTTGGGAGGCAGGCAGGCAGACCTTAGCTCCCACATCACCGACAGACTGCAGTGTACTTTCCATATGCCACGTGCCAAGCAGAGGCTCTTAAAACAGTGCAAAGTAAGCAGCTTATCTTCAAGTATCACTGCAATAATCTTCATTCCTGGCATCAGAGAGTTTTGTTTCTGGAGATAAAAACACTTGCTCATTTTGGTCAAATACTGCAGAGGAAAAGACATTGTCAGGTCATTGTCCCTTTTCACCTGCAAATACCAAGCCCAAGAAGTAGTCTTGATTAATATATTTGGGGGCTTAAGATTATCAGTCAAGAAACCAATTTTAGACAGTTTAAATGATCTCATACAAAACCAAACCAAGAAAAACAGAAACAAAAATTGAAGGATGTAATTAAAACATAAAAAGCAAAAACAGAGTTGCACAGATACCACAGGTGTATGAAGCAGCCAAGCTTTGGAATGGACATCCTAGACAGTTTCTCATTAAAACTCTCACATATTTGGTCAGTGAACTTCCCTGAAGTACTCCTGCATGCCTTACATACTAGTAACCTTACAAGCATTCAATAAAGAAGGAATTCAAAGTGGAAAGCAAAGCATCCCATTACTGTTTTCTTATTACAGATCTATATGGTTCCTAGCTGGTAAATAATGTTTTGTCAGATAGAATGTAACTTTTCCCCCAGCTCTGCAATTTCCTTTGGATCTTAAAAGTTAATACTGTAGTGCCTTGTACTTCCCAAACATGCTACAAAGTCTGCAGCACTTACACTAAATGAAATTCACTAAGAGTAAACACCTTTCTACAGTGAGTTAAAGATACTTGTACCAAGGCACAAGTGTCACAGAGCCAGGCTCCCAGTACATCAGCAGCAGTGTCAAAGCTATATTTATGAATTCAAGAAATCTAAGGATGCGTTCTGTTTTAACACAACATCTCACTTTATGTGATTGCAAGCTGCCACTGGAAGTCTTACTTCCAGTCTCAGCCATGTATTCCCACCTCTCCGGCTTGCACTGGATAACACTACAGCTCTAGAGCAAGTCAGCTGAGCCCAGGAATCCAACAGAAAATGAACTTTTCAGGTCAGAAGTGGTAGGGGAGGCTTGGAAGTTGTTTTCTGTTTAATGAGGGTGCTGGCACAGCTCACACCAATGTCACATGGAAAACAGCAGCAGCATGCAGGCAGGAGGAAAGATAAGCCATCTGTTCTGGCAGCAGGCTGTACCCAGGTCTAATAAGGTATACCATGTATCTCCACTGTGGTTTTTTTGTTGTCTGTATGAATCCACTTGTATTCACCAGAGCTCTGAGAAAAAAAAAGAATGAACCACATTTATCTAGCAACTGGCATAGCAGTCCTTGAGAAAGAGGAAAAGGAGGACAAACTATGAGATCATGAGCAACTTCCATAAGAGCTTACCTTCTGCCTTAATTAAGGCACAGTAAAACTAATACAGAAGTTCAGCTTGGCAGATGCTCACAAGCTGCAAATCTACTTTCTGCAGCTAAAGATCTTGTTTTACAGATGTTTAAAAGGGATCATGTTCCTTTATCCTACCAACTATACAAAGGAAACAACACAGCAGCAGCATGTTAAAAGGAGTGGTATAAACAAGACTTCTTGTAAGGATCCATTAACCTTTTCAAGTTTCTCAGGCACTCAAAGCTCACAGTAAGAACAGATGCACTTTAGATTCTTCCCGGATAAATAAGCACTGTGTGTGCAACTGCAGGCTAACACGTGCTAGCTAATGGCATATAAACACCTCCAGGTGTCTCACAGTGCAGAGCAACCAAGATAAACAGAAATGGCACATTATTGCTGGTTTAGAAGCTGAGAATGGGGACAGCACAAAATGGAAAATTTACATAGGTACTTCATCTGCCACATGCTGTGTATAGTTCCTTGGCCACTATTTAGAAAAAAAGGAAAGAGTAGAAAACTGCAACCACATGTGAGACCACATGAGCACAGAGCAGAAAACAGACAGCAGAGGCACCTCCTCCAGGAACTAGAGTCCAGCAGAGAACTAAAAAGATGAAGGGAGAGGGACATCTCTTACGAGGAAAGGCTGAGAGCCCTGGGGTTGTTTAGCCTGGAGAAGAGAAGACTGAGAGGAGATGTTATTAATGTTTACAAATATCTGAAGGGTGGGTGTCAAGTAGAAGGGGCCAGTCTCTTTTCAGTGGTGCGCTGTCATAGGATGAGGGGTAATGGTGGCAAGGTGAAACACAGGAACTTCCACCCCAACATGAGGAAAAATTTCTTCACTGTTGAGAGTGACAGAGCGCTGGAACTGGCTGCCTAGAGAGGTTGTGGAGTCTCATTCTCTAGACTTTCAAGACCCACCTGTATCTGTTTCCATGTGGCCTGTTAGGTGTTCCTGAGTTGGCAGGGGGTTTGGACTTAATCTCCAGAGGTCCCTTCCAACTTCTACCATTCTATGATTCCCATGGACTTGCTACAGATCAGAGATGCCCACAAATCACAATGAACTACATCACCTTCTAATTTATTTCTATTTCAGGATGTGACCCAAATAAGATCCTAGATGTATTTATTACTAGAGACTTCATGAAAGTCAAATGGCTATAGTCATGCTGTTAGAAAAGACAGCTGGAGAGTCCCCCTTCACATGCTTGCTGACTTCAACGTGCCACAAGTTTGAAAGCTTCTTGAGATACATGCAAAGACTCCACTCTTTCATTGCTCCACAACTGAAAGACTTATTAGCAATTTAGAATGTAAATGAGATAAGAAACAAACAACTTCAGCTACACAATGCTCAATCATCTGCACTGCCAAGTTGCATTCAAATTACTTGAAGCCTAACCTCTGAAGGCAGTCTGAATGGCAATCACATTACAATTCAAGCTATACACTAAGTTTCACAACTGCTCACATTTTATTTCCTACAATTCAACAGCTATTTGGTCTTCAACTTGGATCAATTACATGGTTTCCATTTCTGGGTAATCTTTTCAAAAAGGAAATGGGATAAGCATTCAAAGCCACACACAAAGTTCACAAAATCCAAATCCTCATCAGCTACTTTTGAATAACCCCATCACAGCAAGGACATTAGCTCAGTAAGAAGCCCAAGAATATACACTCAAGCACTGCTTTTTAAGGGGGAAAATATTACCAACCAGCCCAAATTATATATGTTAGCAATACAACTCAAGTCAGGAGGCAACAGTAAAACAATCATAAACTGCTAAGAAATCGCTGTCTTCAAAATGAGATTTAGTTATTGAAAAACCCCACAATCTATATGACAAGCTCAACTACAAATCTTAAAAAGTGTTTCTTCCATCTTTAACAGATGAATGAGAAAGCTGGAAACCAGCTAAAGGTACAACCAGACAGTCTGAAAAACACTGAAACAGTTTTAAATCTATAGATCTAGAAGAGTTCACAGGAATAGTATTAGAATTGCACAGGGAAAGCCAGCATTAGAGGTGCCAGACTTTGCTCATACATTAAGTGAAGTCCAATGGAAGCAAACAGAAGTTTCACTGGTTGTTAGACAATACTAACATTTCAACAGACATCATCACTTTCAAGAACCAGAAAGAGATCAGGGACAAAGAGATCAGATGTGTCTAATCTGTAAAACCAGTTCAGATTTCCTCTGGGTGAGACTACTGACAAGTGCTGGAGCAGAACTGCTAGCCACTGCTATGCTTGCTGTGGTGTACACAGTCACTCATTTTTCTATGCCTCAAATTTCCTTTTTTACGTTGGAGCTCTTCTTTTCAGCACCTTGAATATGCTCTTCTTTATTTACAGAGCAGAGACTATTTCCAGCTAAATACTGACCACATAAGTCTTCACTTTGAGCAATACTAATGCCTTGATCCCCGCAATACTGCCTTGATCCCCTTGCAGTTATAAAGTACTGCAATCTTCACCAGTTAGAAACCTATTTTGTTACTTTCCCAAGTGACCTTCAGTTCACCATCTCTAGACACGTAAGGAGACACAGTGATAGGTTCTTCCTACTGACAATTGTGCCAATGCCAAGTCACATCTCTTTAAAAATCTGCTTTTCTTAGATAAAAGATGGACTTCCAGTGCTATTATCACAAGCCACCCCATGCTATCTCAGAGAACACTCCTTCCCTACATCACTCCCCTGCAATGGGCACTGGGATAAACATATAAACACATTCACACATTCAGACTACTCTGTAGAGCCAAGTGAAAAGCAGGGCGAATGCAAGTAACTGTCACCAGATGTTTATCAACATATTGGAATGCAGCAGAACCGCCAAAAACTCTCTTGTGGGGATCCAGTGCATCCTAACTCCTGTTTTTCAAAAAAACACACTGCCAGCAGATTTCCAAGGTGACTTCTCCAAGCAATTAATAAAGTATCTTACTAGTCTTTCAGGTCTGTACACTTAACTCTTCAGTCATGAGTGGTACCTAGACAAGTAATTTGAAGTAAGGCTTCTAGAAGCCAGTTTATACTCACAACACAAAAATAAGCTATTTTCAATATTCCAGAAGGGTGTTCACTTGGACTAATTACACATGCTATGGCATAAATTTGTATGAATTCTCCTTTTGACTTAATAGTAATTAAGTCCTTTTTTCAATCTGCATATTTTGGACAATGTGACTAAAAGCACAAATAAATACGCAATTTCACAGTGTAAGTACAGTATTAAATATCTTTGAAGTAGAGAGGGTCCTTGTTAACTTGGCTTCAAAAAAGACTTCCTAAATCCTGTTTTCCTTTATCTTCCTTTGAGAAAATGGAGAAGCAATTTGCATTTACAGCTTAGTTCCTGCTTCCAAAATACCCCTTTAACTTTATTATTTTTATGGTGGATATAAATGGCACCAAATCGTCAAATTACAGCTGCTTTCTATGCTACCTATACAAATAGGTCTGATTTCTGGTAAGCCATAAAACAATTATGGCTGAATTCCTGTAGCCCTTTGATATTCCAGCTTGCCTGTAGAGCTTCAAAGCCATCTTAGGGCAATGCTAAAAATCTAATTTCCAGAAGACACAGAAGGAAAATAAAACGTTTCAATTCCCACACATTCAGGCATGAACACAGCAGTGTGTTAGCACTGGGATGATTATGTTTGAAAGGAAAGTGACTTAGAACAAACACACAAGACACAACAGTTTAAATCAAGACTTCCTCTCAGAAGGCAGAGATATAGACAACTTGAGAAAGTGGGGTTTGGAAAATACTACACCTGTCTCTGATTCCCTAATACTTATTGCAAGTTGGTAAGCACACTGTTCTGCTTAAGACTTCAGCTCTCAACCCTTCTTGTGTGGATGGCAAAGAAAAGGGTGGGAAATAACCATAAGTAGTAAAGAAAAATGGTGAAACTGCCTAAGCATGCAGAGGAAGCAAAGAGATCTTTCCCTTTAAGGTATTGATATTGCCAGTAACAAATTACAAATCCACTGAAAGTCAATTATCACAGGAACTTGAAGATTAATACTGTATCATTATGTTATTATGAAAGTGTCCTCCCCTCATATAAGTAGTGGGAGATAGTTCTTGCTGTACCAACATGGTTTCTGATGACCATTAAAGAGGAAAAGGGACAACACCATAACCATTTTATCTAACACCAGCAATGCTTTTTCCTCTTAGGTGACCTGGAGCTGAAGAGAGATTAAACTGAACAAACTGATGACTGTATTTCTTTGCACAAGAGAAACTTCCATATTGGCCAAGGAAAACATTATCAACTATAATTTGCATTGGTTGGAAGACACACAAAAAATCCAAAACACCTTTAAATTCTTTGCCTATTTTAAGTGCATGCTGTCTTCTAGTTGAAGACTAAAAAAGTTTGCCACTATTTCTTACTGTGACAAGTCACACACAAATATACATATAGACAAATACTGAATTAGAATTATAGGCTCTCCACTGTAGAGTTACAATCTGTATAAATGAGGCACATGGCCATGGCACATTTTTTCTTCTCACAAAATGAACTCTAGAGGTGCTGAATAAAATCAGTATCATCCAAAAAAAACAAAACAAACAAACAAAAACAAAACAAAAAACCCAACACAAAACAAAACAAACAAACAAAACACACACACAACAAGAAAACACCACAGTAAAAAAAACAAACATACCACACCAAAAACCACACACACACCCACAATGTTGTTTCATTTTAAATCCTTTCCTTTAAAAGTAGGTATCGATCTGCTGGTGTCTAGCAAGGAAAAGAATCGGTCAACAAACCGAAAAATCAAAGAAGGGATTCCTGATTCCCCTCCACCTCCCTTTCTTCCATTCTTTTGTGGCATTCTGGAGAAACACAGACCATGATCTTTCAGAATTTTGTATCATTTTTATGAAGTCCACTACTTCTAACTTTGGCAAGGAAAGGTTCCAAAACCCCTTTAATACCATACCTGGTCATAGCTGGAGGCATTTTGTACTTACTGTATCCCTAATTAGCAGTTAAACTGTTGGGCCCCCACATTGGCTTTATGAAAAACGTTACATAAATGATTTACAGATCATTTATATCAGATTAATCTACAGTACAACTACATAAAATATGTGAAAGAATACTACTCTCTAGGGAGAGCAGGAGAAAGAGGAGGAAGTCTCATCTTAAGTGAATGAATGACAGTTTTAACCATTCTTAATTTGCTTCAGTGATTTTCATACAAAGTTACAGATGCCTGTTTTATTTTAGGGAAGTTTTGGGGTTTTTTTTTTTTTCAAATAATGTTCCAGAAATCTTCTGCGTTTATAGTAAGTGACTGAAGCTTCTAGGCAACCACACTGATCTAATCACTGCATTAGATTCCAAAATGATTTATTAAAGTAAAAAAAAAGTTCTTATGCCTCTAAAGCTACAATACACTTTTAACATACTTAACACAGATACTAAACACATTTACAGACTACATGTTAGTCATATATTTTAACATCATATTTACATAAATGCATCATTAAAAATGCATTCAAAACCCAGAAGTTAGTTTAAATTTTAACCAAGAAATTGTTATTATTTAGACTGCAGGACAAACAACGAAGGAAGAAATTAATGCCAAAATGTAAAATTCTCCATTCTCTAGACACAACTGACAACCTCCCAGATTAAAGCTACGCATAAACGCACACACAAAAACAGGATGAAAGCCATTTAAATATTCCACCTGAAATACAGATAATGTTAACTCTACACTTAAAATGTCAGCTACAAGTGGTTAGTTAGTATTTCAATTGCTGTAAAATTCAGTTCAGGGGTTAAGATGCAAATATAAGAAAACATCTGTGCAGACTAAGATGTCTAGACTAGTAACTAAACCTTTGTTAAAAAACCTGCAAGATCTTCAGTGTCTGTTTAACTTGCCTTTATCATATCACAATTTCTAGGAAGCAGCCTCATGTAGATCTGTCTCAATAGAGACATTTAGCTTGCTTGGAAATAATTTCGTAGGTGAAAAATAAACTTTACAGTGTGGGATAACTCAACATTTAACAATAAAACCTGAAGAAAATACTAAAATAATTTATGACTACTGTTTTAAGAACATCCTTTGATTAAATGCAACATCCAACATTTTTTCTGTTCTCTGAAGCACAGGCATTCTAACACCATAGGCACAACTTATCACCTGAAAATGCTGGACAGCTACAGAATCCACACAAAAGTGCTGTTCCAGGCCTATGAACCAGGCAATATTTGTAAGAAGTGGGTGTGTGTACATACAAATGAAAACATGTATGTGCAAGGGGTTTCCGAAGTTCACCTCCCCATTAAAATCACCTGGTCTTTGCTCATATTAGGTTTGAGCTACAGAAGTGCTGTAACTGCATTCACACAGAACAACCTGCCGGCCTGGGTGCAGCTTGAAGAAGACCCACAGGTCACTGCTGCTTCCCTGGAGTTCTCTGACTCACCCCAACAGTGAAGCAAGTTTGGCTTCAGGGCACAGCTGTAGGGGACAACCTTTGTAATCCTCATCTCTACTGCACTAAGGACAGACAGGACAACTCACTCTGTGTCTCCAGCCAGCTGCTTGCTGGAAGAGCACAGCAGTGCCTGCAGAAGCAAACTGAAGTGTTTTACTGTTGCTGGGCTACCACACTTGATTTAGGTTCAAGCGCTGATCTTGGTGTATTTGCACAAGACTGCCAAAGGCACCCAAAGAACTTAGACAGGTTTGCTTCACAGTAATTTACATACAAATACCTTACAGCATTGGTAACAGTAAGCTGTTAAGTAGTTTCCTTTATTTAAAAAGGAAAAAAAATAGTATCTAGGGAAGCATTATGGAAATAAAGATTAATAAAAGCCAATATCCTTATAAGAACATACACTAGGTAAATACTGAGACTGCTTTAAAGGCCGCTACCTCCCTACACTTAAGACAGAAGAGCCTAAGACCACAAAATGGTGAATACATTTATGTGTTCTGGTTGCCTTTTTATTAAGCAAGTGTTCTCATACTGAAACCAAACTAAAAATAAATAAATAAGTAAATAGTGGTCTCAGAAGTTAAACTTCCTGAAGTACTCTTCAGATATTAAAAATGTACAACTGTATTGCTATATTGCTGCTTTTTTTAACCTAACTGTAACAAATTGCTAAGCACATTATATGTTATGAGTAAAATATTTTTTGCTGAGAAGATATCACAGCAATATTCTGCAAAATTGGGCTAAAATGGGTAAAAAAAAGGCATCATAAAATTTATGAAGTTGGACTTGCTCTTCTGGAGTATTTGCTAGACCCAAATGGGAGCATTTAAATACCCAGACTCACAGAAACTACAACCTTACTTAAAAGGCACTTTAGACAAGTTAGTGACAGCCAGGAAAAGAAACAATTTGAGTGTAAAAAATATAAAGTATTAACAGCACAGAGATTATATCACAGGTAACAGCACACCTTTGCAGCTCTAAAAGGCACAACTGTACCAGTAGCAGCACCATAACAGATAAGGAACCTTCACAAACTACAGAGAAATTAACAAGATTATTATTTTCTGACTCTAGTGTAGCATAAAATGAAATTTCTTTTAAACTGCGTTTTAAACAAGAGGCTAAGCAAAACAGAATGGTTACAAACCACACATTATATTTTTTTCTGTCAAAACACATGGATATGCTTATTATATCCAGATATAATTCTCGTCATTAGATTCCACCATGATTCATCCTTGCCATGACACCTTGTTTTTGAGATGACTGAAGGTTACCTGTTGGGGTTTTTTTGTTGTTTGGGTTTTTTTTTTTTGTTTTTGTTGGGTGTTTGTTTTTTTTTTTTTGGTTTTTTTTGGTTTTTTTTTATTGGGGGGGAGGTATGCAAGGCCAGTTAAATATACTAGTAGTACAACAGTACTTCCATCCTCTGGTCAGCTACTAAATTTAGGGAAAATATTGCATACGCACTTCTGGCATTCAGTCTTCAAACACACTGAAACCCTTACATAGCCTTCCCCATTTCCTAAAGACTCTGATGTGGATCTCACGAGTGGCTATCCACTGGGGGTATAGACCCACCTCTGTCTCTTCACCAGCCCATGAGTTGAAGAGCAGGTCACTGGACACACAGTGCCTGCAGCACATGAGAACTGGGCTCTAGAGTACAGCACATGAGTGGTCACTGGCCAGCAAAACAATACCCCCAAACCCTGGGAAAGCACAGACCATGGCGAGCGAGTATGTACCCATCACAGGTCCTGAGCGGTACCTCCCATTTCTAAGTTGTCTCCTAATGAAAGACAGCAACTGGATATTGGCTGGAAAAGGATGAGTACTGGATCTGGCCAAAAAGAATAAATGTGCTCTTATTGGCATCCACCTGTTTCCCCGGGTAGACGTTTACCTTCTCATAGAGGCAAAACACAACACTGGCTCAACAAATACTGCAAGGACACGCTGTTCTTTTAATGGTGAAAGTTCTTCAGCTCTGTACCTTTAGAAGTACTTAAAGAAATACTCAGGAATAGTTCTAACAAAATTAGTTTTCATTAGAATCTTTTTATAGAAACAGATCTGACTGGCTTTTGTCCTACTAATATGACCATACACATTTCAATGTATTTTACTCTTAAACAGTTTTTTTTCTTTCCTTTGGGTAATATTAAAACATTCTGGGTCACTAACTATGAAGTATGGTGTACCCCCATGTTGGACAAAAGAAAGAACGAGAGAAACATACCAACCAACCAAAGAAAAACAAACAAAAATAATAGTAATAAAAAACAACAGCCAAAGAGCCGAACAAGATAAAACCTCCACAAAAAAATCAGGCAGTACCCTACTTAAAAAAATAAAATAAAAAAATTGTCCTTGAACATTATGCCAGACCCATGCAATTCCATAAGCAGAGAGCACACCAGATTTCGAGACCAAGCCTCTCCTGCTTTTCAGTAAAGAATGATGTCAGTGCTGCGATGACAAACAGCCATTCTGTAAATGGTTTTACCAAATGCTTCAATAAAATATTCACTTGGAATTTACATTATGTAGATGAAGTGTGCAAGTATTTTTTCCTCTAAACTGTAGAGCTTGGTACTGGATCACAAAAGGAATTCAAACGCTATTTACCTATTTACTCCTTAACAATTAAAATATCTCAAGAAAACTTATGTACTCCACTACTGGAAAGGCTGCTCCACATTACAGAAAACATTTCTGGACCAGCCTTTTTTTCTCCATACAAGTGATGGGAAGCACCACAGTTGCTGGCCTCCAGCCCACAGTATCAAGTAGTTATGTCTCAACTGAATCTCAGCATTATTCTTTTCTGGATCATTTGCGATTTAAGATTATAATATGAAAGGTAAAATAACGTGTCTACATAAGTATACAAAAAAGTTCTTCATTTCCCTTACAAGTCTACAACACCATCTGTCAAGCCTTGCTTCAAGATACATGTTATCTTCACATTATTTCTACCTAGAATAAGCAAAACAACGTGTCTTCAACTTGGGTGTTTTTTTCTGTACAAGCTTCAGAACAACAGGCACAAAGAGTAAAATTAGACACTAAATTCAAACCACTCAGTATCCTAATGGTAACCAGAAAATCAATCCGCCTCATATTTCTTGTTCAGCTCTGGTTTGGTTTTGGCTAGCCAGCAACATTTTTATTATTATTTTTTATTATTATTACTTTGTTTTCCTGTTACATATAATAATGCAGTTCACACTCTGACATCAAAACTACCTGAAAACAGAAACACCTATCCTGGTATCCATCCTTGATGAGCAAGATTCCATATGAAAAAATACACACTACTATGTAGACAAATACTTTATTACACAGAATTATGGACAAATTACTGAAGCCATACAAAGGCAATTCATATGCATCAACTGCTGAGAACAGGTCTGAACTGTATTTAAAAGAATTATATGGGATCTATCATTTACACAATATTACACCTGTTGTGATCTCTGCTGCTAGAGTGCGCAACGGATTTTAATGTCACACTTAGCCTGCACCACTGGGATCCTCTGGGGAGCTCAAAAACAAACCTGAACTCCTCAGGAGAGCCAGAGCTAGTGCGGGAGTTCAGTGGAGGATTAATGGCATAGCTGGCAGGCAACACAGAGAGTTAAGCATTGATGCTCTGCCTAGGAGCACCATCACAAGGATGTTACTGATGAGAAAAAACTCTGATGACTGACTCTGCCAGGTAGTAACATAGTCTCATCCACTAACACTGCTTAAATAAACGCCACAACAGGAAGAATCTACTTCCTTTTAAACAGGCACCGAACAACAGATTTTACCCAACAGTACACAATTCTTTATTTTCTACATTGCAAAAGATGGTATTTTAGCTGTAATCATTAATAGTAGACAGTATAATACGTTTAGTTTTAAAATAAATTCCCACATATAGATTTAAGTAGGCACACAGTTATTTTTAAATATCAATCTGTTCTTTCCCCCCTTTCTGTACTAGAAAGAACATCAAAAAGCCAAGTCATACAAAAAACCCTCAAAATTTTCAATTAGAAGATAAGTGCTTTGTGACAAAATGAGAAGCAATAAATTTTTACGCAAACATATAGTCAAATTCTAGAATTTTACTGTTTCTTTTTCATATATTCCCTATAAATCACTACAAGGAAGGGAAGAAGCAGAATGATCACACATGAAACAAATTCTGATGGTTTAAAAAGTGCAGATGTCCATCATAAGAATGTCACAAAAATTAACAGAGTCAAACTGCATCAGCCTACAGACTTCATTCTGGATCAGAACTTTAAAACTAATCTGTGCTTTCCTCACCCATCCCCAGCATTATTAACAGGCTTTACAAATTGCAGCTATGAAGTTGTCAGTCTTTCCCACAGTCCACCAGAACAAAGGCCAGAGTAACTCTCTTCAACATTTCTTCCCGAAATGTG